>JAAMPD010001048.1:0-30778 GCA_025266255.1 Trissolcus basalis | reverse complement strand
AAAATTTTCAATTTAATAAATTAAAATGTAAAATGGAGTTTAATTTTTGTTCTTATTCAACGAAATCATGGTGTTCATGAAGAGCTCGAAAAGTGTTATTTCTTCAATTACTTTCAAAACAATACACATTTACGAAATTGTACTTGAAATTTAATTTGAGTCAACCAGCGAGTAAAACGCAGAAATTATTCGTGCGGCATTAGTTCCAAATTGTTTTGTTCAACAACATTACACCGTTTATTGCAACAATTTCAAATTAAAAATATGCATTTCCTCCGTCTAAATAATGAATAAATAATTAATATATGATCTTGATAAATATACAATTGAATCTGTCCAACAAAGGGAATTAATTAAGTGTTGATGCGCGGCAATTTTTGTTCAAGTGAAACGACGTGTCTCGTTCCAGCGTTTCTCTTTTCCGCTTTTGGTTGCCGCACTTGTTTATCTATTTATTCCGAGCAATTATTTGCCAAGCGCCGTTCAACGGCGATTCGTCGAACGAGAAAGGTGAGAAAAAGTTCAAGAGCCTGAAACGATGCAATAAGTGCGCCCAAAAAAAGTCCAACAAAAAAAGGTTTTATACTTTTCGTTCGGAAATTTCTTCTATTTTTGTTCGATTAAATAATAATGCTTCGATTTCATTCGTCGACTAATCGTTGTTACATTTATATTAGGACGGACCTTTTCTATTTCAATCATTTGTTTTATTTTCTCTAAAATAATCAAGAAAATGTCAATATGTTCTTTATTTTCTTGAGAGAAAACTTTATTGAGAAAAACCATTTATTTATTGTTTGTTATTGTTTGTTTTCTACAAAATAATTGAGAATTTTCATGAATAAAAAAGTGTCATAATAGTTGTTTTATTAGTAATTTTAATTCGACTGGTAAGAATAATAATTGAATATTACAAATTTGCGTAGGAATCCTACTCAAAAACCACACTTACCCCCATGAAGCAAACGAGCTCTTTGTTGCAAATGGTCTTGTTGGGCTTGTTAATAGACGACGGACAATGCGGGGCGCGTCCATCGCAAAAACTCGCGTCTCTGCAACCGTTATCGTCCCGGCACTTGTCGCCGAACCTGAGCTTGCAGTCGGTCGTACAGCACGGTCCCTGTGCAAAGTCAATGCAAACATTTGTTCAGTAAACGAAGTGCCACAATGAGACTAAATTCACTAGAATCAGGTTAAACAGATTCAGCACCCAATGATAACAAACTGCGCGTCGACTGAAGACGTGCTTCAATTTAATAGATGGTTGTTTCATTAGCGCATGGTATCGTGAACTCTCTCAAACATCCATATCATTTTCAATATATTTTACCCATAACTTTCTTTGTCCCAAAACAATGTTTATTAAAAAAAGGGAAGTAAGAAAAATAAAACAAAATTTATCCATTCCAATTCAGACCTCCTCCTAGATTTGAATATATTTTGAAAATAAAATTGGTTATATACAAAAAATCAGTAGTTAGAAAAAAAGGTGTCTGGCTTGGAAAAAAGAGGCCAATCGATATTCCAAAAGAGTCGAACTTTAGGTCTTTCTTTTTGATAGCAACGGTGTGGTATTGTTAGAATTTTTCTCGCTTATCGCGCCAGCAGTTAGTGGAAAAAATGAGACCAAATAAAAAAAGAGTGAAGAATAGAAAGGAACAAGAGAGCTAGAGGAAAGTTGAATCTTATCAAGTGCGAACGCCAGACCAAAATATACCAATTATTTGATAAGATGAGCGAACTTGTGAAAAAGTTCGAGCTAGTTTACAATTAGAGAACAAATTGAAGGAGATACTATTCTGGCCACTTGACAAAAATGGCGAATTCATTAACACTAATTCTTTTTTTAATCGACCATTTTGAAAAATAAAAATTGTTTACGAACCTGGCTGGGACTGCATACAGATCCAGGTGTGAGGGTGCATGGCGGTTCCTCGGCAGGCGGGTAACGGCGCTGAGGAAAGCAGCACGAGTCCCTGCAGTCTTCTTCCCATCCGCAATCGCATTCTTCTCCCTCCTCGACAACACCGTTTCCACATAACGACGTTTGCGGTTCTGCAAGATTATATTGGGAACTCGATTTTCGCAACGACACACGGATTTACGATTATCGGTGACACGTGCAACGTTTGTAACAAAAAAAATAATAAATAAAAAATGTAATAAGATGAGATAAAACTGGACATTATATAAATGTAATAAAAATTGCAATAATTTTTAAAAATATACGATTTAAAATTTTTTTAATTTCATTTTATATAGCTGCAGTGACAAATACGATAATGTTGAATAATTGAGTGAATTTCTGTTTATCTTTGTTATTACATTTATATTTCGAACTAATATTTGTTAATGGATAACTGTTTGGCAATGATGTAAATCCAATCAAACAATAAACCAACACGAAATTCGATTGTGAGCATGAAACTGACCGATTTTCTGACTTCGTAACTAAGTTTTCATTTGATCAGCAGGCTCGATTAAGTTCTAATCACGTTACCATAATTAGCTGCAAGTATTTTTATTATTTGAAACGAAAGACGAAGTTTGCGTCCAGGTATTGTGGTATAGAAAATGCGGTCAATTTCAATCTAAAGTTATGACGTGTTTTTAAACGGATGTAGAAGAATTTGTTTAGATGCTAATTAATTTTACGAAATATTGTAAATTAAATGTGAATTTAATCAAAAACGTGATCTTTTGCTGAAATTGGCTCGCTGTAGTCAATGGCAGTGAAATTGAATACTCCAGCTTCTGTCTTCGTGCATGGCTATAACAATTTATTTAAAGTTACAATGATCAGTATTTGGTTTCGCTAATAAGAGCTAATTAATAAGTTAAAAGTTATTTGATCCTTTATTACGCTATTTATAACAATATTTTGTCCAATTAGTGTTATTCAATACAAGTATGACCTTCAAACCGAGAGGAATTAATAAATTCAATTTGCGGGAAAAATAACTCGCAACAATTACCTTTTGTGATATTACGAAACTTGAATAATAAATACTATGAGTATTAAGGTTTCATGATCGAAATCGGATTCATCATCTGGAGTTTGTTTTTCCATAAAATATTTGAACGGAAGTTTGTTCTTGATTAAGAACACTAATTTGCGCATGATTCATTGCTTCATACTATTTTTTATAAAATCAAATATGACGAGTATCTAATTTACCTTGCCTATAGTAAACTGTAATTTAGATGCAAAAAGATAACAAGCTTGAAGGGTTGTTTAGTACCTAGTTAGAGAACAGATAAAATTCTAGATATTGTGGTAGCATTAAGGTAATTTGATGAAGTACAAATTAACCATAATAGCCAATTTGGACTGATTTTGAAATTTAAATTGAAAAGTATTCATTTCAATCATGAAATGTAAAAAACAAAAAAGAAAACGGGCGAAATGTGTCAAAAGTTTTCTGAAAAGCATTCAGAATTTGATTTCAACTTTGGCAGGCGAATTTCAATCTCGCAAATAGCGGAGCTTTTAACGGCTGCGGGATTTAGTATCTCTTTAATTCGAGTGCGCAAATTCAAAATCGTTGAACATATCAGTACGGACTTCGGTTGAACTGTTGAACGAACACCTCTCTCCGACCAATCTAAGTGTGTTTCACAATTTCACTCGCGCCAAATCCCCGGACATTTAATTTCCGTCGAACAAACGGAATTAAATTTGCGTATTCCGGGTAATTAGTACAATTTTATGTGAGATTCACTTGGACGTTGCGTTCATGGCGTGTACCAACTTCGAAATAGATTTGGTTAAGCCGAAGGACGAACGCAAAAGCCACGTTAACAAGCCAATGGACATGCATTACCCTCAGCTTTGCATATACCCAATGGTTCCGTGTTCTCCGATTCCCTTACAATCCCCCTTACATGTACTAGTCACTCGTACATGGGTCACACGTGCGCTTTATGGCGATCTCGCGTGTGTGAGCCGCTGCACATAGCTATAGCTATCGAGCGTAACAAAATAGGTGCAAAAATTTGTAACCAAATAAAATTTCAAACAATAAAATACCTTAACTTTAAATACTAAAACAAAATCTTCGTTTCGAGCTTCAATTCGTAAGTGAGCAAATCATAAAGATGGTCGCAAATTCAATTCTACATTTTTCTGACGGGATCAAAATTTCCTTTCAAATTGAATACCTACAACCTATTTGCAGCTGTCAGCGTCAATTTATGTTTGATTGATAACAACAATCAGAGAGGGAATTGAACCTATTTACTCAAATGAACTTTTCCTTTGTCTCCGATAATTTGGAAATGCAACAAGATCGCGATCGTCAGATAAAATAAAATTAACGAAGATAAGGATACGCAAGCCAATTAACGTTATCTGACTTTTTAAGCATCTTGGTCTATCGTGAAAATCAATCTCATCCATTGTTCCAAGTCAGGCAATTTCTTCCGGGACATACTACACAGCCGGAGGCGGTATGCGCAAACCAAAAAGAAGAGCAGAGTCATGGGAGGAGGGCCGTCATTCAATTCAATCGAAATCGATGAGATCCACCCGGCAGATCGCGGGATAAGGTTAGAAATTTCGGTGGTGCGGCCCGAAGGTAAAAATAGCGTAATCTAGTGGAGCCACTTGATATATGACTTTGATACAATTTTGGTAAACCAGAAATAGCTGCAGCGCTTGGTCGAGCTACTGCGCGCACCTATCCCCTTATCGATCTTCATTCGCCAACAGTTTCTATGAATTTAATAGCTTTTTGGCTGCGGATAGTTGATACACACCGGAGTGTGAAAAGCGCCAGTTTATATTAGCTCGTTCTGTGTAATGGACGCTGCTGGCGGTTCCGTTTCTCATGCGTTAGGATGATTCGATGAAATTCAAACGTACGGCCTGAGAGAAAGTTTTCGACGCTGAAAAATAATCTCATTGGGTTTATGCGTTGGTGGAGATGATGTTCAACAAATTAGAATTCACGATGAAATGACAGACAGAGATAAATGCTGGAAAAAATTTGAACATAATTAATAACTGATGATTTTCAACCGGTTCATGGTGACATGCTACCAAAATGATTTGCCAATTTAAATGTAAATCATACAAAATTTTTGTTCATACAAAAATCATGATGAAAATGTTAATTATTTTTAAATGAAATTTTAAATCACCTAGTGATGAAATTTACTTTTTTTCAATAAGTTATGTTATTATTTTTTTGTTTGAAACAATTATTAAATTTTTTTAATAAAAAATGATCGATATTCTATTATTTATCGTGGGTTCACAATGTATTAAAAGTTTATCGGATTTTTGTTTCATCATCTATACATGCAAATACTTTTCCAATTAGATCATTTTTACAAACTTTTTGTGGTATTTGCGGTAGAAAGATTTTTTTCGATCCGATTATTCATGTCAATCAAAACATTCTCTCTTGATTGTTTATGAACAGGTTTTGTAGCAGGGACAACTAATATCTTTGAATTCGTGCTAATTGATCATAACGGTTCACTGCCACAGATTATAATTATTCAGGATTAATTCAGTTCGAAAATCGCTAATTAAATTTCCTGGTTCACAAATTGTTCTACGGGAAGGACAAGAGAAGATTACAATTTGATTTTTGATTTGATAATGGTTTTTTAGTATCAAAAAACGAAAAAAAAAATAATAATAAAAACAATTTAAAATTTTTTAACGATAAACCGATCCTGTTGATAAATACGATATGTGATTTAATTAATTTTTGTCGTTAAAAATCAGAGGGCGATTTAATTATATTGCTGAAATAGAAAACGATTCTGTAACGATTCAGTGAGAATCAATTTTTCAATTCGTTTATTCGAGCGCAATCGGCTCGTTATTCAAAGGACAAATTTTGCTCGCGATTGCAATCAGACTTTCTTTTTTTTTCGCGTCAACATTGATTAATTTGCACCGAAACCTGCAGAGAGCGCTCGATTCATTTCTAAACATTAATTTCGATCGCGCCGTCACGGACACCGTTTCTCACTCTCTCTCAATATACGTATGAATAAAAAGCGTTTTCCAGCTAACAATGCCGGAATTCTCACTGGTTAATCTACACCACTTTGCGCGACAATGCCAGCATATTCGTACAAACTCAATGAGTTCAAGATAAACAGTGTGCATTAATTTTTCTTCCGTATCAAAAAAGAAAAAAAAACAAAACAAAATAAAAATAATCTCACGATATAACGAAAGGAAATGTGTGAGAAAAAACTGGTCTTTCGTACGAACGAAATTGTGGAGAAGAATTTTTTCGAGTTTGACAAGCAGGATGAATCTGGAACAACGAGAGGAAAAAGAAATACGAAAAAAAAAGAGAATGCAAAAAATGATAAAAGTGGAAAAATGGATAAAAAACTAGTTTGATTGCTTGTTAATGGATGTTTGTTAAAAAAAATCCAACATTTTTTCCCATCTATTGGAATGACGAATGACGAGTGCTTGCAAATAGGAACGGCCTGCGATTACCGATATTCGATTTTCATTCGTGAAATGAACGTCAAAGCCGAAGGTTATTTTGTGCGGCATCATTTCTTATCAGTGGATCCGGCCGGAATTATGCCGGTACGCACATCGCTTTTGTTGAATCCGAGAGAGGCAAAAGGAAATGATTTTTATTTCAAGTCTGATCGAGTGTGTGGAGAGAGATAATATTCAATTTGTGTTTGCTGAGATTGAAAATTTTTCCACGTAAAAAAACACACTGAAACAAACAAAAATAAAAATGTTACATACAATCGAAAACTCCATTAAAAAAAAAAAAAAAACATACAAATTGAATAAGGGTCCGCGAAATATAGAATTTAATTTTCAACTTTTCAGCAAAATTTTTCATCGGAACTGATCCAATTATAATAACAATTTTTATATTTCAATTTATCGGTCATTCAATTAAACGAAACTAATTTAATTCAATTTTTTGTCAACTAGGTACTGCTACATTAAAAAATATATTTTCACCAATATTTGTTTTTTTTTTTACTCGCAATATTCGCGGGCTGATATTAATTTTGGAATTTCGATATCCGGGAATCAAGAATCTCGATAATTATGCAATCTCGCAAAAAAATGAGTAAAATCGATAAAGTTCAGGACTCAATTAATAAACCACTTTTTGTGTGCAGATCGAGCCGCGCATTGATTAAGCGTCCCATGTGGATTTGCATCTCGGCTATAGCGTACGTCGGAAAAATGCGATCCATAATTTACCGCTATGTCGACGACATCTGTTCTACCAATGTCTCTACATGTTTTTAACCGCTTATTATCGGAAAGACTGCGGCGGATATTTGCGAGTATTTTCGTTGACGGGGTTTGATGGCGATCAACGTAGTCGACTGACGCTTGTGAAAATAGATGCTGCGCGGTTCGTACGAATGTGTATTATTCATGCATAATGCATGCCTCTGGGGACTCCATTTTTCATTCGCGATTTCAAAAGAAATGACGAATTCTTAAATGTCGTTTCTCTCAGAGTTTCAAATCTATTTTACGATGAATATAATAGCCGCAATGAATTGATTTCTTTCGTTTTAGTTTTCTTTCTTCTTGTTGTTCGCAGCGTCTTTCAAATTTTCGAAAATTTGAAATTATAAATTTGTTGAAGACGTGAATTGCTATTTTAACTTTCGTATATTTTGACTTGCTAAAAGTTTTTAAAACGTAATCTGCAAGAATTGCAACGAAAAATGTTTACTTTATATCATTGCCAAACAGAGTTACCAAACGAAATTGAATGATCAATAGTAAAAAAGAGAGAGCGCACATCGATACAACAAACTCAATGCGCAAAAGGTAAACTTACCGGTGAAGCAGCCCTTTTGTGAACGTGCTTTTGTGTTTAGGACGGGATTAATGGCGTTCAGGCTGCATGGACTAAAGCGATTGTTATTGCGTTTGTCGCCACTAGTTGCACGAGCAAACATTATGAAATTTCCATCTTCTCCACCCGGAGTACATTGCTCTGGATCGTGCTACAAAGTAATTATGTACACGTTATAACGTATCAAATCTTGTCAATAATCATTTTACACTCGCATTAGTCGAAGCGTGAATAAGCTTCAGGAAACACAATCAAATTGCCGGCCGAAAGTAATTGGCAGAACGGCTCGCAAGATGGGAACAAAATTTGGAATTGCAAAATTATTATGAAAAGCAATCAAATATTGACGGAGTGAAAATATTATCTAGCAAATTTATAGATGTAAACTTGACGATGAATGAAAGACCGAAACTTGGCAATGAAAGTCTTAGTTGGTAACCAATTGATGGAGAGCGATAAAGTAATATTAATTAAATCTTGCGAGCATCGATCAAAAGGACCGAAGTGATTAAAATAGAATATCTCAAGTAAACCCCTTTTACTTGACTGCAGACAAACAGCTGCGCCAACATGCACTTACTCTAATTCGGTTAGACTTACAAAGCGTTGGCCAAACATAAAGATCACTTCGGACTGATCAAATTTGCCTTACGAATCGCGATTGCGCTGATTATGTTAATGGAATAATTTAATTTCATTTGATCCTTTGGTGATTCTCGTACTAACGTTTCGGTGACAAAAAGCGTGCGAGAACAAGCACTTGATACTTGTAAAATGTTTATCATCGAGCTTCAAAATACTTACCGGTGAGCCGAAATTATGGCCGATTTCGTGGGCTAAAGTGACGTGAGAAACTGCAGGTGGCACATGTTTTCCATAATTTAGCAGCGTTACGATTCCGGTGTTTAAAGATTTCATGCTGCCACGGTAGTGCTGAAACACAAGAAGACAATTTAAACAATTTGAAGACTAATAATTTGTGCTGCATGATTGCGTTTGTGTTTTTCTTTTTTGTTGCGCTACAGTTGCACAATGCCACTTCATTTGAATTTTTCGAATTTCGTTGTAACTTGTGCTCTTCGTATTGACACGTTTCATTTTGTTGTGACATTCAATGAATGACCTAGCGTCGACTATCGAAAGAATTCCTATTTGAAATTTAAATTTGAAATGACGATACCGTTCAAAATATTTGCCATTTGATATTTTAGATGCTTACAATACATCACAAATTGCCAATTTGCAACGAAAAATGGACGCTGCTTCGTTTCAATTTTGTCGAGCAGAAAGTATTTTAATTGGACATGCAGGATAACAAAATTTAGTTATTGTATCAAAGTCATTTTGAAATATTTGATTTTGTTTTACAATTCAATTAAATGTTGCTTACTGTTTTTTTTATTATTCTACCATTTATTTCATAATAACCATCTGAAAATCGAAAAATTGTATTTCATAATTGTATTACTGATTTGTGACTCGGTATATTTTCAAACAAATCAAACACTTTATAACATTTGATATAATCAAAATTATGAAAAAAAGAAAACTGTTTCGCATTTTCATAATACGAAATTGAATTCAAATGCATAATTGAAATACTTGCATTTAAATGCCGCTCTAAACTTGATTTGATATCAAAACTCGTTGATCATAAAATAAAATAAAATTTTAAAATGAGAAAAAAAAAAAAAATAACCAAATTGTGTAAAGAAATTGAAAACAAGAGCTTGCATTTTTGCACTGCTTTTAAATTAATTTGCGTAGTTTTGAGATTCACATAAAAGTCAAATCTTTTATCTACCTTTTCTGAATTTTGTCGCGAACATCGTCTCGTAAGCCGGCAAGTACCATCGAGCTCGGCTGTTTAACGAAAACGCGAGTGTCGGCGAGACGTGCGTCCCCGCTGTACAAAGGGAACACGTTATACGTCAGCTCCGATCAGTGTCAGACAATTTGATATTCGAGGCGCGCGTGTCACCGAGGGATGTACCTTAAGCACACAGTCGACAGTGTGTGCACTCACATGCACAAGCGCGTATTATTCGCGTATCCGCGGAAGAGCCGCTCCGGGTCGATTTGCATGAAATTTCGAAGTCGAAAAAGGAATGGAAGTCGCGTTTTGCGACAGTCGGTACATTTGATCCAAATGTGGCATACACTTGGCGTTGTAATATTTGCATAAGTACCCCGTGCAGACGGATTTGCCTCTTTCCGGTTCCCGTTTTCGACATCACATTGTACATGATTTCAGTTTTTGTTTTACATTAGTTTTTTGTCCAAGAACCATATTTATCACGTAACTTGTACTTTTTTCAAATTACAATTTCTCTATGATCGATTTAGAAATTTTGATAATATTATCTTGAATAAGAAACGGCATCGTATAGCATTAATGGTTGGAATGACTTTCATGAAAATGTAAACAAAATTTTTCACACAATCAAGCGTATCGATCCAAAAGTGTATACACTGACTTCCAAGAAAGTGGGCTTATATTTGGAAATGAAAGTTGTAATATAAGTATACAAAAGTCTTGTTATCTGCATGGAACTTTAAATCTGATTTCCACAAGTAAAAACATGTTAACGTAATTAAAAATCCAATACCTAAATCACGTCACTTGTTGCACCATGAACGCAGGTTTGAGAAGACTTGTTGCATGATTCATTGCACATGATATATTGCATGATTCGTCAGACTCACAACTCTTTTCAACAGTTTGTGACAGAAACTCAATAATAATGGCGAACAATTTACAGATATTTGTAAATTAATAGCAAATGATAACAAAAGTTGAAAACAGACTTCGAATTGAACAATGGCGGATTCTGTGTAAACGTCTGTGAACCGGGACTTGAATATTATTACTTCTAAACAATTTATAATACCATCAAAACTAACTTCAACTATATTTGCATTGTACTGAAATTTGCGTGAATACAATAGTCGGTGACGTGTGAACTGTTCGCCAGTTCTCCAATCTCCTAGTGCAAAATTCATTATTTTTCATTTGTCGAATTTCAAAATCCAATCATAATTAATTTTTACATGAAACAAAATTTGAACGTGTATGTATTTCCATAACAGATTTGAATGATGAGATCTGAGCTTGTTTGTAAGTATTTTTAATCAAAACATCAGTGCTGATGTTGGGTAGCGCAACACCAATAAGTGAGTAACAAAATAATCGTAAAAATAAATATGCTCAATGAAATTGTATAATGATGAGATTTGGGGCCGGTGTCGCGGTACGATATCTCGTTCAGCGTAACGGTTGGAGCAGTGTAAATTGAGTGAATATTGCTTACTCCATTTTTCTCGCAAACACCTCCTGCGTTCTTGAGATCCCCGGTCCAGGCCAGACCCAATGTTCCCATTTCGAAGTCCCGGTACGTAAACATGTAAGCCAAGCAGAACGCGTCGTAATCCTCCTCTGCAACAAAAATAAATAACCAAGTTATTTTGTGGTGTTAGCTTTTACTGCCGATTTTAGTTTGACCTCATTTTGGCTTCATTATCGGTGCATCATAATTGGATTTTTGATGCAAACCATTCAATTATGATTCAATCTTGCTTTCAGATTTAATCAGATTTTACTGCTAAATTTCTTTTTATGACCAAAATTCTTCATAATCATTTTAACATCATCAGCTGAATAGAATATTGTATTAAACTTAAAAAATTTATATAATTCTCGTGCTTTTGTCTGATTAAACTGTTTGCATGCATTAACCCATTTCTGACCGAACATTAAAGGAATTGACTTTCTGGTAATTTTTTTGTGGATTCATGCTCTGCACGCTCGAATTAAGAATATTTTTTTAAAATATCAAGAGAATTTCAGTACGAAAATAAAAATGATATTCGCAAAAAACGCACCAACGGAAATAAATGGGTTGATATGAGAACCTTCAGAAAATGACATCTCACAAGCTTTGATTATTGGAAATAAAATGGTAATTATTTTGTCGGTCCGTTTGTATTTACTGACGTGCACTCAGTTTGAATAACAACGACTAATATTTGTTTACAAGCGATTACAATTTTATTCAACAAATTTTCTTTGAAGATATTTGTGAATTCTCGTTCTTTTTTTTTTTTTTCATCGAAACAAATTGAAAATCGATTATGTGTCAAAATGAAAACTGATCAGAAAATAAAACGAATCCGACATATTATCAAACAAAGTTGATGGTAGCATATTAAAATCGGTATGATTTAAAGTGTTTTGCATTGTTGTTCAGGCTTTATCTCTGTTGAAAGGGCAACAACTGCTATTGGTTGCAACGTGCTTTCAGCCCGTATTAATGTCAATAGCAAAGATGGATTGAAAGCAGCAACGGTACGCATGCATTACGTACTAATGCATTACGTATGCATGCATTAGCATACACCTACTTATTCACACGTGAACAACTCGACCCATTACAGCTCAAGACCGTAGATAGCGCAGTTCCGAGAAAATCTCGGCTAAGTTTCTCTGTAGTATTCGATCCGATAAGACGTCCGTATTAATCTCACAATGGCACCGCAAAATAGTCGAATTACCCTCGTTTTTACTATGCTAAAACCACAGAACGTTCGCTAACTTGCAAATTCAAACTTCAGCCTGCTTATCAAGTTTTACTATCATCCCTTACTTATTTGTTTATGACAAAATGTTAGCCATTATCGTTGTTATTTCGCGGCCGTTATTTTTTGTTTTTTAGTTTTCAACCGCAGTTTCTGTTGCTTTATTATTCATTTACAAGAATGATAACTGTTCCGCGAGCGTGTTGATCTTTTGTGATGCACAAGTTCGGAATAAAGTAAGCCGGTGATTTTTCACACATTTGATCATAAGAAAATTTGCCAAGTCGGCCAACTTGGGCCATAATAAAAGGTTTTTAACTTGTGCGCAGTTTTGATTATAAATCGACAAAGTTGGCCAGCGCGAGGCACCGCGAACAAAGTAAAACTACGCTCCTTTTTCGCCGCTCATGCTACGTGTTGCATCCTTCATAACACCGTTTCCGCACCAATCAGACTGTCGTGCACTTTCCACGATAATACTTATCGGAAATGATACGTTTCCTTTGAGTTTTGCACTTTATTCAAACAAATGTTATCGCGAAAACAAAGCGATTCACTTTGTACAAGTCCGAACTTTCATTTGGTAGTGAGCAGAAGTTTTTCTTCCGCGATTTTTTGTTTCTTTGCTGCAAAAACAAAACGTTTACTTTGAAAAACAATTTTTATTACTTTTCTCTTTTTCTTTTAATATTTTTTTCTATCGCGGAATGTTTACGTTGAGTAATTAACAATTTTGAGCTGATGTATTTGATGAATCGATGGGAACAATATTTTTATGAGAACAAATAACGACGCTGAGAAAAATTGAGGAAACAGTTGAATGCGAAATGACAGAAGCTTTAGAAGTCAAACATTTTGAAATTAGTTTTTTAATTAATATTTCAAGTGGGGAGTTTACTACGAACCGCCTATTGTTTCTTCCGTTGCTAGTCACGCGATTGATTCAGCAATTTTTTGAATTGAAATAAATGTTTTATAAATCTAATATACGGATTATTTAAAAGTTTCTCGTTTGTTATTTGAGCAGTCTTTCAAACTTTGAAAGTCAACCTGTTCGCGCACTTTGCAGTTATTTATTATTTATTTATATTTTTTTATAAAATACACGTTCACTTTGTGAAATGAGAAATAATATACTGGAAAAACTTTAAATTTAATTGATTCAATGCAGTGGGAAATATACAAAGTATATTTTCATTAATAACGTGAACGAGATGGCGTTTTTTATTTTATATACAACACCGAGAAACATATTTATTGCTCTGTGTCAAAGTAGTATCGCATCTGATTCAGATTCGATAATTATTATTTTTTACCTTTCAGCTGTGTAATTAAAGTTTTTATTTGGCTTTACTGTAAATATATAACTTTACTTTTCGTCTGTTTTTTTTACAGAGTCAAAGTTAAATTCGTCTCAGGCAACTTCGGAATCGTAGTTTCGAACACAACCAATACTTTTACTATCATATACTTTCCCTCACAAAATATTGACAAAACTTGAAAGTTTAAGGCAATTTTAAGGGCAAAGTTTTGTATAATCCGAAGTAGACAAAGTTTCTCGTTTACCCGGACGATTTTTTTTAGTGCAAATTTATTTACGTTCGTTCATTGATTTATTTTGTCAACATTTTGATATTAATTTCCATAATGAATACCACTGAGAAATATTTATTACAAAAATAACTGCAGTAATTATCTTATCGTGAAATTTCAAAATTATTCTACAGAGTATAGTGATAAACAAGTGAAAGAAAGAATCATTTTTTTTCTGTTAATATTCACCGAACAATTTTAACGTTCCCTGAAAGCTCATTGTTACTCTGAAATATATCTGACGTTTCATATTAATAAAACTAAAATTTTAATGAATTCAAGAAAAAAACAAACAAACAAACAAAAAGCAACGGTTGATTTTTTTTTGCAAGATAATGGTTAATAATATTTTGTTTCACATAATTATATCATTTTTCTAACGAGAATGAAAAGATAAAAGTGTGCTCGAACCGGCAGTGCCTGCAGCTTCAACCAGATTTGTTTAATTAGTTCTAATGCTGCTTCTCGCTATCGTTAACGTCTGCCCAAAGGGAGCAGCTATGGAGATACAGCTTCCGGACGCTGGCTCAGCTCTCAGTTCGTTGGTTAGTTGCTACCACAAAGAAATATCTGCGAATGTCCTCGGGAGCGTTTTGTGAGCCGCTTTCACGGAGTTCGTATTAATATATTAATTTGCTTTTACAATCAGGAGTTGTAATGGAAAGTTCATTTTAATTCTCTGACGAAAAAAAGTGCACTCATAATGTAAACTTAACTCAGACCTGAAAAAATGAACAAATTTTAATTACACTCCATTAAATGTGTGTTAAATTTTAAACTACAGCACAAAAATTACTTTAGTAGTTTTTGAATAAATAACTATGTTCACATGGTAGTCAAACTGAAGTGGCGTCTGACCATTTAGCAGCACTACTACTTAAACTCAAAAACCCTACCCCATGTTTCTAATTGTTCTTCAGTGAACATTGCTCTTGCACTCTAATCTCCAAACAAGTCGACAATTCAACGGACAGACTCGGTTTTCCGTCAACAAGGCGCACACTGGTACGAAACAAGTGATGCTATGTGGAGTAATTTAAAATCAGAAAACAAAAATTGCCGCTGTTTCACGTGCCTGTGAAATGAGTTTGTTATGTATCATCGTCACGAAAGGATGTAACATAAACTTTCAATAGCAAACTGACCTAATTCAAAAAACAATCTTTCAATTTTATTGTCCCAACCGCTTTATAGCGATAAAAACGAAACTGTTTGAATTATTTTTTTAATCATGAAAACGAAATGGAATAAGTGATCAAATACTGAATTACTTATGGAGTAATACATCCAGCTTATCGTGATTCCATTCCCTTAAAACGGACGGAAGTGTGCGGCAGATATTAGAGTAAGAACTTATTCCATTCCAAAGTTTTGTGAACGATGCTGCGCCGACCAGGTCAGCCGTCAATAATGAGAAATGTTTGCCGCCGGGGATTTCGCGTCGAATGTCGAAACTGCCAAGCGATTTCGTATACCCGCGGATTCCTATCACGTACGTAATACAAGTACAACCCTTTGGAGATTACACAGCTTGTCATCGAATCGATGTTCTTACACGGCGTGCCTTGCCTTGCTCATTAAACGAAATAATGTACCGAGCGATGATCAATTGGACATCATTATTGACAAATTTGTGACAACAAAACGTTCCATTTTCCGCTTCAACATCATTTGATCCAATTGAAATAATACGTAACAATGGAACAAAAGAAAAAACATCATTGGTTCGCGCAAAAACTGTTTTTGGTATTGAACGAATTTTTGTAATTCAATATTTAACATTTTTGAAGGAAAATGTTGAAATCAATGATGTTGTTTCTTACGAAATCTGAAATTCCCGAAAGACCAACGGAAACTTCTGAAATTCCAAATGAGGTGTTTGAGGATAAATGCGGACGGTCAACGTTGAAATTGACTTCGGAAGTCCCAAAGAATTCAATTTTCTAGGTTCAAATTTAATTTCAAGTTACCTAGACAAATTTGACGGTCCAATTATTGATATTCCAATTAGATTGTATACAACCTGGTAAATATAAAGTTACAGAGAAAAGTGTGATTTTGTTTCATTTGTTCGGCTATTTGCAACTTTAGCTCGATTTGTGTAGGGAAAGGCTGGTTTCAAATTGTGACGAAATGGTTTTACATAATGAAAAAGGAAGTTATTTGTTAAAGGAATATAAAAGCGAGATGTATCAGAAGAGGTATCAAATCCAATGACCGAGACATAAACTGAAATAGGTTGGGTATTTCGATTGAAGGATGTGGATAAAAACGATTTGCTCGCTCCAAGTGGTCTCGACTAAACTTATACTTACTTAGATTTCGTAAACACAATTTTTTCTTTTGTTATACCACATTCAATTGTATTAAATCCATCATGAAAGAGAAAAAACGTTCTTTGATACATTTTTTTTGTTGCTTTTTTCGTGTGACATCCATGAAACGTGTGTTGAAAAGATCATCATCAAGTTTTATTGCAGCGATGTGTGACCTTTTGAAAAATATTTCCACGACTATCGGGGAGTTACACAATTTCTCATGCTGTTTACCCGTAGGTTATACCACGAGTTTCTCCGATAACGCGCGCTTTGACTATCTCCGAATTCCGAATTAACAGCCAAGGCGATAAATTATTTTCTACCCCGGTTGATGGTTTGCTGAGGGAATAGCTTACGAACTGGTTCAGAATTTAGAGCACTCCGGTGAATAATGATTCTGTCTCAACATAATCAATAAAGTTTCAACTCTTTTCATTATTAGCACGTGTTTAGATGTAAAGACTATTAGTCCAAACTGAAATTGATCGTACTTTGCTTGATCTCGATTGTGTTTGTTTCAGAAATTTCGCAACAAACTATTTCTCCGGAGACTGAAAAATGTTGTTTTGCCGGTGATGAAAGATCCTTGAGCAATTGCTCGGGGTTCGTTTCACCCAGACTGCCAAGCCAATCAACACGTGTTCCAAGACATGACCCATCTGGCTTGTAGCTCGGCTGGAAATTCGTCAAAACGTACACTCGACTGAACATGGGCATTAATCAAAAGATAAAATTGATGAGACTCGGTGCTGGTATCAGTTGAGCTATCCGAAACAAGCGTATCAAAAACTGACATCATGAGAAATACTCCTTCTTAATTGAGAGGAAGCAACGCTTAATCTTGTTTCGATAGAAAGCGAAGAGTGCGAAACGTTTTCGATGTTTAACATCTGTGTTTTCGACAAAATAATTGATAACATTTGTCAACACAAGTCGGCTAACATAAAACTAAGGCGCGATTTATTAGACTGATAAAATAAATTTTATATATGAAACACAATAGATCTTTTGAAATCGTAAATGAATGCCATCGTGATAACGCCGCAGTCATACAAATTTAAAACATTATCACACCAAAGGCATTCGAATAATTCCAAGTGCATCCTATAAAAGGTGTCGCAAAAGCTCTCGCGTCGAAGTCAACTTACCGGAAAAAAGCTCGAGGTATTTCTCCACGCCATAGTTGCCGGGGAAACGATAGTTCGGATCCCTTAAAGCGTCGCCGCTGTGAACCTTAATTCGCTTTATCATGAAACTAATATTGTCTGAGCGGCCATCTTGATTAAAATCTGAAACAAGACGCAAACATTTTGGTATTATTAACGTTCGGTATAATTTGATTGGGATGATCATAATCAAACTTATGCTAAGTATAAGTATACACAGATAAACAGGTGCAGTGATATTTCTTTCACTTAGGTCAGTCATATTTTCATAACTCTTGTTTAATTCGCGCATTATCAGAAATATTATTGGAAACAGCAAGAAACATAGAAAACATAGAAGGTAATAAAAATAATAATATTAACAAAAAAAAGAAAAAAATTAATTTTGCTTCGAAGGTTGCTAAAATAAGAAACAGAATTTCTAAGGTACTATTTTTTATTTTTTTTAACTATAAAACAGATGATAAAACATGCGATATTTAGTCATATGTTCAAATTCATATTTTGAAAATTGGTGACAAAAACGATCACAAACACTTTTTAAATTAAAAAATAAATTCTATTGGATCAGTGATCCTAGAATGATTTCCTTAGATTTGTGCAAAACTTGAACAAAGAAATTTGTCTCAACTTTAAGAACAGTTGGAGGAAAACCATAAACGATTGTGACAATCGGTTTTCGAACAGATAAAAAATTACAGTTCGAAATGATTTTTAATGTAGATCTATTTGAGACTTCGACAAATATGAGAAGGTTTTCTTTGAAAGAGAATATGTTAACTTGTTAAAACAATCGATTTGTTACGTGCAACTTTGTCCTTTTAGGGTCCTTGCTCAAGGTAGTTGAACGGATGGTACTAAGTACCTACGCAAAGTTTCGAGTTATCGGAGACGTCGGGTTGCGAAAGTAATATGCCCGAACACGACGACGCGCTCACATCCAGAAAACTTGGAACGCAAGCACTCGACCACTCAATCATCACACGGATATAAAACGACATTGCTAACAAACTTTTCGAACTGTTTGACCCGTGCAAAAACGAGAAATTGAGACGACTTGGGATTGTCAAATGATAGCTTTTTAGATTAATGAGAGCCTCAACTCGGAATGATAATTGCCGTATCAGTTGTGAAAGTTCAACTTTTTGCGGTCAAAGTTTTATCTTCAACCAATAATTAGCTGGATCAATTACTTCCTTAATATTTTATTGATATATTTCATCATAACTATATATAAAATGTTTTTAAACAAATTAAAGATGTACCTTTTTTAGGAATTCAATAAAATAAATTAATTATTTATGAATTCAGTTAACTTCAAACATTTCAATATCAGAAATTTCTTCAACAAATCTTGGAAAAAAGGTGAAAACTCGGTGAATTCTAATAAATCGACTTTTTTTTTCTCACTACCAATAATTGCTTCCTTTTCATAGAAGACGAAGAAGAATAGGAAAAAATCTCGAATAAAACATTCACAACTCAACTTAATTCTCCGATTGTCGCTCTTGGTTCCCAATCGTGGTACTCCGACTTTTCGCCCGTAATTTTTTTTCTCTCTTTCGCTATCCCTTTCAATTAAGCCGAAATTCGCGCGAGAATTCCTGTGATTGGGAATATCTACGGGGTGGTATTCGAGATACAAAAAATAACGAGACGAAAAAAAGGAGTAATAAAAGTGAAACGAAAAAATGGCGGGGACGCGTAGAAAAAGCGACAAAAAGATAGAGAGAAAAAGGAGATGAAAAAATGTGCTGCGCTGGCGAAAGGACGATCACTTATTGGCTCGAACAAAAAAGTCGCGGCTGCAAAACAATCGAAAACCTGCAGCCGTTCCACGCACGACAGCTAATTCATTTGCCCGGAACAATTTTCCATTTTATTTCCAGCGGCTCGACCGGCAAACTGTTTTCCCTTGGTGTTTTAAATCATTCGCGACGCAATGCATTCAACGAGATTTGCTCGTATTTTGTTTCGAAGCCCTTTACTCTTTGTCGTCGACCGAGAATAAGATTTGCCTGATTCATAACATTTTCTTCCATCCTGTTTCATTGTTTGGATGTATTATTGTTTTAAATAATATATTATTATTGAAAATTTTAATTTTCTCTCAATTCAATTTAACCATTTTCGTTTGTCATTATTACATCGATTCAATTTCAGATATCAAATATAAATGTATTAAAATACTTTACTTCATTTCATTACGGAACTTGCACCATAATTTAAAAATTTTTTATTTATAAAATATGAACTGAACAGTTTATCGCTCAACTGACGTGTTAACATGCAACGTTAACTGATTATAGCAAGGCAAGAGAATCCAAACCTCTAATTTTGCGTATAATTATGACGTCAAAGGGGTATTCAATTTTTTTGTCACACTTTTAAGAAGAGCGCTTTAAACGCTTGCTCAGTGACATCTTTCTTTTATAATTTAGCTGAATCGTATACTGCTGTGTCGTGTCTTTCAAATGTTTTATTGTGAGCACCGTAAAACTGAGCTCTCAAAAGAATGGACCAGTCCCTCGAGTTGTTTATTTCTTTTTTTATTTTTTATTACTTTTCATGAAAACAATTTTCTCTTGAGAATAAACTTATCAGGTATGCAATTAACTTTTTTTATTTATGTTTTATCGGGTCTAAGAAAGCTATTACGGATGAAAAAGCCGCGACCAAAGAACACTGTATCGTCGAATTAAACTTCTGAAAGTCATTAATATGAATTATCAAGGTGCGCGTTTTAATGAACAGAACTCATTTGTTTTACGGATCATTTGATTATATAAAAATGTAATTAAGGCGTTCAGCTGAGAAAATACTTTTTCCCGTTTCTTGCAATTTTTCTTTGCTGAAATGAGAATGAGTTTCAAGAATAAGTAAATTTTATCACTGTTAGTGGTGGATTACGAAATTCTAGTTAGTTTAATTCACTCTTTTACAAACTGTCACATTTTTCCAAATAAAATATTTATTTGCTCAAATTAATGAATTCATCGATTATTTATTTGAAAAAAAACAGACAAACAGAAACCAATTAAAAACAATTAATTTGATTCCGCTTCGATTTTGAACGAATGAAAAACGAAAAAATAATGAAACGAAAAGCTAAAATAATATGAATGCAGATTTTTAATTTATAGTTTTTCTGGTTTTCCAAAAAATGAAGTGTATAGTATTTGAGTCATCCGCCATTCAACGGATTAGCATTGAATAAATTTAAACTTTAAATTAACTTAATGTTAATCTGGTGAAGATTAGCTGCGTCTTTTACTTTCAAAGTTGTATAGAGTTAAGTATAGCGTTATGTTAGATACTCTGCAAGTTTATACACTTTATTAATTTGTTTAGTGGTGAGGAATGGTTTTTATTAAATTGATCTAAAAACCGTTATGACAAATCAAATTTATCAAGTCCAAAATTTACCATGTGATATTTAATACCATTTGAGTATTGCCAAGAAACTCGAGACCGTAACTCCATCGCAGAGGTCCACGGAAATGATAATTGGATCCGAGTATATCCGACTAACAAAAACGCAAAATGACGCGACATTTTTTAACGTGACAAATACTTGTCCGGGTGTAATCCGATGAGCGTAAGTACGGACTTAATTAAAATCGACGTCAGAGCTTGTTCGGTACCTTCAAAGGAGTTAATGGTATATCTCTGAATTGGGCTGGGCAAGTTCCCCTTGTAAATCAGTTCAAGAGGCATCTTAGCGGCGAACCGAACGCTACTTTTAATTAGTTAGACTTGTTTTTTTTTTTTTTTTTTTCTATTAAGAAAGAGTCGCTCCTTTCGTTAAAGTTTGGAAAGCACGATTTGTTTCCGATTAGTACCAAGTTTTATCTAAATCCTATCGACAAACCGGATCGTTCTCGTTTATTTGTAGTGTTCGTCTCTTTTTTCCCTCTTTCGTTTTTTTTTCAATTTACGTTTAGATTAAGTTTGTCCGACGCTTGGCGTTTTCCAACGTTCATGTTTGAGGATTCATTCAAAGCTTTCAACGAAAAAGCACAAATGCGCGTAAAATGTTTGGACTATCGTAGTTTTATTTTAAATTCTGTAAGACTAATTATTACTTTAAGTATTCGAGTTACGCGTTTAAACATTCAAGTTCAAGCTGATCAAAACCGTTTGAGCAATTATATTTTAATTTCATTTTTTTTGTACATTCATGGATTTTCAAAAAAATATCTATTTTGGTGAAACCCGATTAAAAATTCGCAGAAACAATCACTGAATTATTTGCACGCTAATAATAAAAACCTCATTCTAGATTTCAGCTCAGCAGGCGTCGTTAAAATTTCATAATCAACAAGTTGATGTTAAACCGTTATTTCATTTATTTTTAAATCTTTGTTCACGATATCCCGAGGAAATATTTTGAGGCCAATAGTTCAAACGTTCCGACCAATTAGACGTCGCCATTATTTGTATTCAGTCAATTTCATCTAACGAACATTATTTCACCACATTTTTAACTTAAATTCGAGACAGCATCAGATCGTTGTGACAAAGAGAATCGTTTACCATAGCAGGAAACGAGCGAGAAAATTCAATTCTAGCATTATATCAAGGAAACGTGAACAACCCGTAGTTTTTTGCAACTCACGATCAAGATTGACTGGGTCTGAACGTACTCAAAGATTTCGCGGCCCGATGAATGACAACGTTAAATAAAATACGTGTCGAGTGTGCAAAAACACTAGCGCCGCACTTGCCAATAAGTCCCGTCATCAATCTCGCGGCTGTCCGATAAAACGTGTGAGGACTCGAAGTCAATTTGATCGAACGAAAAACAACGTGAACTAGAAGAAATACGAACAGTGCAAGTGTCATTAGCCGTTACGGTTTCCGGTTTGTGTGCAAACGCGCTGACGTAAATTTTCTGATCTTTGCTAAGTCCTTTGATGAAAAATTCGATTCCCCGGCCAATTTTCGAATTCACTTTGCCTTGTACAAAAGAAACCCAATAACCAACCTGCTCCGGGTAGTTTCACGTTAAACGTTGCCGATGTTCGACTTTCATTTACAAATAGATATTCCCGGTTTTGCTTTAATTTTGCCAATCTGATTTCGCGGAAACGTTTGCCTTTTTTTTGTTATCAAGAAACCTCTCCGTTCTTCCGAACTGTTTTGATTTTGTTATACGTTAAACAAAAGTTGCGTACTCTCTTGATCAAATTTGTGCACGCATAATGAAATGATGAAATTCGTAATTGCAAATACTCTTCATTGCTCGCTTGCAATTAGCATTCCGCATATTGCATTGAGAATGTTACGTGCGCTTAGAATGAACTGCGAACTGAATCACAAGGAGCCCACGCAGCGCATTAGAATCAGTTCACTTGCACAACTTGCAGCCTGCATTTAGCCAGGTGATACTTTATATACTTAACGTGTGCAACCATAAGTGACCACAGCAAGCGGCTTCTTAAAAGCACATCAGTGCTAATGCAAAAAAAAAGTCCGAGCAAAAGGTTAGTTTTCAAAAATCAAATATTTTCATGTCAAGAAAAATCATTTAAAAATAAAAATAAGAACTTTTTCATCGAAAAACATTAAAATAATTATGTGCGGTCAGACTATACAAAAAGAAAAAGTTTTTTATTTGACTAAAAGATTACTGCAGAAAAACAGAGAAATAAGCCAGCGATGTGAAAAAGTTTCGGCAAGAAAGTGTTGTAAATGTTTGCGAGTAAATTAACGTTTCCATTTCAATGTAAGCTCGGTGATAGCTCATTTGAAAATATTGCATTTTAATAAGAAACTGACCTGTATGCTTGTAAATGGAGTTGACCCGCTGCACATGCCTCGTCATAACTTCGATGCAAGCTTCCTCAGTTCCGTAACGAGCAAAGAATTGATGGTCTGCTTGCAGGTACAGCATGCACGTCGTTTTTCGTGGATCCACCGTTGCTCGCTTATGCAAATGGCGGGTGAGCCGTTCTTTGTTCATCCTGTTGATTAAACGAATATACACCCCGTTATTGCACTGTTTTAACGACGAGCGTTTAATTATTTAAACAGTCAGGTCTGCACTATGCCAATGAGAAAAGTTCACAGCTTTTTTTTAGATACATCATTGCAAAACATCGAGCAAACTTTTATCAGGCCAAATTATGATAGCACCGAAGAAACGAGTTTTATGTTCGAAATACAAAGTCTCGTATTTACAACAAATGCAAATGCTTTTATTTGTTAGAAAATATTGAAAAATTATACCATTTAAAATATCTATTACCATCCGGTTGTCATCTCTTAACGTGACGTAAATAAAATTGTAATCAATTTTTGTTATAAATAATTGAAAGTAAATGATGATGTTTGGTTTTATATTTTGATTCAGTTTTTTAATTTCATTTCGTTGCTCAAAATTTTTATTAATTAAATGAAAACGAAATGAAAATATCACTTGACAACTCGTTGAATATTTTCTGGACAAAAATTTCAACTCATTAGTAATTGTGATACTCTATGTGTGTACCCAAAACATACAAAGTGCACTGAACACTCGGGGTTCGTTATTGCTCTCGGCATATAGCTTCCGAGAACTTTTGGCAATTGAAATGTGTTTGGCACGGCCGTAAAGCGAGACGGTTTCATCAAAGCTGCGAGCCCAATTGCGTCGCGAGAAATTTATATATTAACCGCTGCGTGTGTTTAATTTTTAGTTCAATAAATTATGAATTTATCGGCGGCGCGCAGAAATGCAATTACGCAAACATCCTTTTGTTGTTCGCAAGTTTTCAGTAATGAATGTTCTCAATTGCATTGTAAATGTTAGTGCTGTTCATCGAATATGCATTATTCGTTTAATCAAGTTTTGTTCATAATATGAAAATAGTGAAAATGATCATATTTTGTTTATCTTATTCATATATGTTTTTTGCAGGTTCATGATATTTGGACGCCACGACATATTTTGTTGTATGAGTCAAATATGTAGAATTTAATTTGAATTTTCGAATTTGATCTTTGAGCATCTGTAATTAACAACATGTTTGTAGATAATTACAATTATGAAAACAAATATAAAATATAATTAATGAAAAATTCAAAAATGTTGTTATAGTTTGCAAGATGATTAAAACGATTCTCCTGAACCCCTAAGACATAGCAAAATATAGATATATCAGTTATAGCAAATTGGGATTACATGTTCAAGTTCGTTGCAAAATAAATGACTCGAGAGAGATGGCTTAATCAATGTATCGCATCATTATTAAATGTCAACATGGCCACTGTATCAAATTCATCTCTCGGCGATTCTCTTATTCATACAAATGTGATTTATGTCAAAATGATGTATAATTATTCAAAAATAATTTCATGTATGTGAATATAATGTATTTATATTATTACAAATGTCCAGCAGCCAGATGTCCAGCGCCCAAATGTTTGCCACCCAAATATCCTGGTACCGTTTTATGTATATATGGATAATATATGATCATTTTATTGGAAGAGTAATAAATTTAAATGAATTTTTGGCAATAAGTTAGAAAGCTAATCGTGAATAGAAAATTCATTACATTTTAGTAATCTGTTTTCATACATTTTGAAATACCAGAGTCGTTGATGAAAATTCAATTAATGAACTTACCTATTTGCATTCCTCAATTCATTCTGATTTTGTCCATTATTTTTTGAGCGTTCTTTTGAATACAATCCTCCATGCAATTTTATTTCATTGTCGATTAGATGTTCGAATAAAGGCTGCGACGTTTGATTTTGAAAATCTTCCTTAGATGACCTGAAAAAATTGTAACAAAAAAATTTTAGGTTTTAGTTTAAAAAAAAATTAAGAGATCTAATAAATATTGTATCTTTGAAATTCTGTCTTTGTAAATTAAAAATATGGGTTCGTTTAATTTTTACATATTGTTTCACATTCAAAGGGATGCCACAATAAAGATAATTTCAAACTAATTACACAAACGTAATTTGTCCAGAGTTATAATGAAGTATTAACTTAGGTTTTGCATAAATATACTGAAAATTTCATTTGCTAATTCTATTGAACAAGCGCAGCGGCTTTATAGCGAATAATGCGCGGTTTATAATCCTGAATTTTATCACAAAATGATTGCTTGTACCAAAATTTAAGATTTAATTCAATTCAACGGCGACTACATGCGTAATATTTTTAATAACCATTTTCGCGTTTGGCATATCTCAAAATCAATGAAGCGTGAACATTGTTGTTTCTGCTATATTTGAAAACATTTTGTTTGGATTATTGAACGTTATTAAATTTCCGCATATAAATATGTATCTGTTACAGTATTTATTTCATATATTTAAAATTTTGATATTATGTATCAGGGTAATAATCGAAGTCGTTATGAAAAATAATATCATGGAAAACTTACAAATGCACTTGTATTTTCATTAAATTTATTTGCTCAAAGTAAACAATAGCAAGCAAAACAAATTCATAATCAAAACATGTAATGTTGTTTCATAATAATAATTCAGTTCAATGGAACTTCTAGAAGTAATATTTGAATTATAAACTAAACTTCTGGGAACACGTTATTTCCGATTCAAGATATTCATCAGTTTTTAAAATTTGATTCGAAATTTTACCATTTAAATGTCAATTTTACGACAAAAGTCAAACAGAATTGATTAGTTTTACATTTTCCATCACCAGCAAACAAGAAAATTAAAAAAAAACTCAATAATAATTTTAAATTCTAATGAAATCATTTCTAAGATTCGTGAATTGAGCCTGGCACAAAGGGATTGAGTCTTTGAAGTGCTAAAAGTGTGACAACAGTTTCAACCCTTTTGCTCGTATGTTGAAGCGTCGCTCGGTTAAGATCTTAGCGGTGTTAAGCGCTGTCGGGTGAGAAAGATGGTATTACAGTAGAAAAGGATATCGAATTCGGAGAACAAGATTAAATCGTTTGCAAAATTAAGTTATCACTCTGGTTTAAGAGAATTTACAACCCCTGATTTCCTAGAGGGATAAAAGAAATAAAATCCAAGATCATAATAATATCCTACCGAATAATATAATAATCTGACAAATTACCGATCAAATGATTTTTGGAGCAATCCTCGATGGAGTTCGTTGCTAGCACAGCGCCTAGGTTGCGATGGCGCTGTTACGTCAGACGCACGGTAGGATATGGTGTGGTAAGGGGGTGACGTGTCCTCATCACCTGGAAGATATCTGCTCGTTGGTTCGAAATAGTATTCCTCGATCCCAGTCACTACCGTGCCATCAAACAGACCGTCTTCGGTGACAACACCCTGCACTATCGCGTTCTCGTCCTCTGAAACATTAAAAGTAAAACGACAAGTGACATCAAAGTGATACGAGATCCGCCGATTCCTGCTGACGTTAATATAGGGCCTGTGTGCATGTTCAAGCTTTTATTGTCACATTCAACGATATTTCTCACATCTTTATCTATATCCAACGAAAATTCAATTTCAGTCATTTGAATGAGCGCGAAATAAATAAAATACAACAAAAAATTGTTCATTTCAATTGAATGAATATTTTTGAAATTTCATAGAAATGAATTGCACCGATGTATCATCAATTATCAATTATGCAGCATTCAAGCTTCAACAATCTATTATTTCGTTTCAAAGTGAACGTGAGCTCAGCGATTGTACAGTAAATTCAAAGACTTTCCGATGATAACGTGGATTCTATAAGACGGAAGAGCAGTGGTAACTAATAGCCATCCGCCACGATATGGTCCGTCGGATTGGCGAAAGTGCGACGGCTGGCACATAAGTTACCGTCGAACTGGTACTAATCTGACGGTTACTTAAACCGATTGGCTTGTTGCTGCTCGCCAGAAGCACATTTTGATATTAAAACTGAAACAGATTGAATTATCTGGTTCTTCTCCAAGACGTCGAAAACCCGCTTTTACGTTCAACCTTTCTGATCAATCTACAACATTGTGCTCATTTTTTTACCCTGCTCTACCACTTTCATTTATTTATTCATCACACCGCGAACAATTTTTTACGATTATTGTAAATAAATTCAAAACTTTATGCTGGCGCATTTTTGAAAAAAATATGTTTTCATTTTTCCAACATTTTTATTCACGGGTTGCGTAAAAAAAACTCTGCCCTACGAACATTTATTTACTAAACGATGCACTTCTTATAGAATTTATTTTCTCGACGTTAAATTTTTGCTGACTCGTATGTAATTTTAATGGCCGAAACAATTTTATGACTCGTGTCGAGTATAATGTTTAATACTAAAGGCATAAAACATAACGAAGTTCATATTTTAAACATATGAAACGTTTTTCGTGACCACACAAATTCATGAGACGATGTAAAATTTATGAACACGATGATATTTATGAAAAAATTTGTGCGGTCGGGACTTTTTAATAAATGTTGATAAGTTGAACCCCCGTTTCAAAATAACCAAAACAATATATATTTAATCGCAACGTTTACGAGTTAATTTCGCTTTATACTTTCATCAGAGAAAAAATGTTATAATTTAATATCAGCTTGTTGTTTAAGCATAGCTTAGGACAAAGTCATTACAAACATGACATATTATATGCTTGATACTTGGAGTGTACACTGGGTGTCTTCGAATAAAGTTTTAATTGACGAGGTATCATAGGTGTTTATTCTCCAGTCGTTAGTATGATTGATACGCGCGAATGCAATAATTAGTTGCACGAAACTTCGCTAATTTTTGGGTCACGTTTCAAGTCCCGCCCCTTAGTCACATTTCGTTAGCTAAATTCGGTAAAATTGTTGGGTCATGATTAGCGCATGAAATTGACAACGGTGTTTGCCTCGCACAGTACGTCAATCTCCAGAGAACGGACTGCAACAGAGTGCATCGGGCCTAATTGCATCATGGATAAATCAATGTTGCCGCGACAATCGCTTTCTGACGTCAACAGCAGCAGCGTGAAATTATGTCTTTGGTTTGATTTTGACGTAATCGAACGCGGTTTGTGCTGACACGCTCTTTTGGTTTGCTTTGACTCTTTGAAGACGTCAATTTTCGACTCGCATCTTCTCCAGTTAATTAATTTAGAAGTTAATCAAGCGTTTATTCAAATCACTGTTTTGTTGTTAATTTCATGCTATAGTTACAAGAAAACCATCAAACGGAAAATTATTCTGTCGATACAACCATCGATCTTTTTTTTTACCATTGTTTCCTGATTTTGCAATTTTTTTTTTGCAAGTTCATTAAATTTTGGTGTAAAAAAGCAACATTCGATTTTGACCGTGGAAAAAAATTACTTTACAATCTATTGTTATCCGGGAAATTTTGTTAATTCTTATTTCATAATCCACATCGATCATTCTCATCGCGTATTCCAATTGAGCATGCAAAATCATCATTTTCATTAATCATTCTCGTTCATCAACTTTTCATCCCTTTCACCTGTCAGCTGCACCAAATATTCTCTCACAAACTTTGAGTAACTTTTCGTGTTTGTACGAATTCGTTATTTGCTGGCGCGTCGATTTATTCAGAGGCAAAAAACATGCGTTTTTTTCAATCGAATTGCGATCAAAATGCGCTTAAATGGTAAAAAAATTGCCAAGGCGGAAAGAATTTCATGGGTTCGATGTCACTGCAATAAAGAATAAAGTGCGAGAACAAAATGCTGTTCAACTATTTTTTCAATAAAACTGTTAATTTCGAATTATATGTTTTTAAAAATAATTCACGTGTTTTGTTTCGACTATCATAATTGCATTTACAACATGTGCATTAATTTAACGGTTAATTGCTGTTTCGCATTGAGTAAGAGAAATGTATTATTATGTGATATATTAATGAATTGCATGTATTTTCAGAGTTATGTAATTGGACGGAATTTTCTCGAAGTTGGTTAATCAGTTTGCGGTTTTTCCGGAAAATGTGAAAATTACAATGAAATTGATCTCTATTGTTGTACCTGCGATAGTACATAGAAACTGATTTCTTGTTTGTGAAATGAATTTTGCAAATTTTCCAAAGTTTTTAGCTGTAAGCTTAACTTGCACAGGTTTCGAAACTTCTATTTAATTTATAAATTTATGGCGTGTTTCCGTCTGAGTGATCAGATCGTAAATTATAGAAGCAACTTAAATTACTTTCAACGACGTTGATTGGTGAACACTCAATGCAAAATCTACGTAGCAAGATGTGTGAATAACATAACCACAAAACTTACAAACGTTGTGACACTGCAGTAACATGGCATAAGTGATATTATTCGAAAAGTATATTTGTAAATAGTTGATAAGAAAAAAAAATTGGTTATACTTTAATTAGAAATGATGTTAAAACGTATAGTATTTGAAATGAAATAGGAACATACTCTGGCGCATAATATTAACGAAGACAAAATTTTTCAACGACATCGCGTGCTTGACTTCGTTAGGCAAAATTCTTGCTAAAGCAAGTGTGTTTCACTTTGATCTCGCGCGAGACAACGAGAATATCTCATCTCTCACGGAAAGTGTGATTCTCAACGAATCATTCAAAGGATCACGCTAAAAACGGAAATTTCATTTCAACTTGACTGGAAAATATATAAATAATTGAGCATAAGGAATGAGTTTCAAATTGTTCGCGTAAAACTCTGCAATCAATCGGTTATATATGAAAAATGCAACGTTCTAGTAGAAATACTGGTTTTAAGTCGGACAGATAATATGCCGAGTTGAAAAATGTTTTTCATTGCAAAGCACTTTACTAAATTAGAATCCGAGAAATCAGAATTCGTAGCGCATGAACTTGAAAAAGTAACATCGCAACCAGATTTCTATTAGATTCTGTAACGATCGCAAATGGTAGCCATTCTTTCTCGGTTGCAGAGTTAATGCCTGAATTCTCCTTTGAGACTGACCGTTTGTTAGTCTGACGAACCTTTAGTGTAATTTATTATTTCCCGACTCAACTATACTATCTCACAATTAAACTATCCCTATTGTATGCTAACAATACGTTGTTTATGCATACGTTAGAATAATTTACGTGCACGAAAGGCGAACACCGCGTTGCAATTGTAGTGATCTTTCAATGTTAGATTTCAGCGAATTTTTTTTTTGTTACGAATTGGATACAATTTTTCAATAGAAACGGTAAATCTGATTGAGAAAAGAAAATTTCGTTTGGGAATACATCTGTTTGAAATATTTCCTAGTACACATAAAAAAATAAAAAATAAGGCTCTTTGAAAATGGTCTGTATGATTTTTCTTTCTCAATTTTGTATCGACTTGTTTTTCATGAGATTGTAACATTGATGGTATTCTAAATAAAAAAAAAAAAAAAAAAA
>JAAMPD010001047.1:0-30805 GCA_025266255.1 Trissolcus basalis | reverse complement strand
CATCGTTTAAAGTAGAAAAGTACATAATACAAATATGAACACAGAACACATTATCACCTGCCCGAAAGTCAATTTTAGATAACAATTTTGATACTACCTTCGTGATTTTTATTTTTTGAATTTAAATTTGTTGTTAAAAGAACAATTCTTTGTTTTGCAATGGAAACTTTGTTTGTTCCTGACTGAGGTTTCCAACAGGTGGAATGTCAATAAAATCATGTTTTCAAGTAGGTGTGTAAATTTTATCACGATAATGGAAAACATAAAATAAATAAATACAACATTTTTGCGTCTCATGATTGTCCGAGTGAAACGCAAAAATTCAAAATAAACTAGTTCATTAACAGTGTAATTCGAGCCTTTTTTAAAGTGAAATTTTTCGAGTTCATGATAGCGAGCTCGAGTTGTCAAAATTGATTTATTTTTACGGCCGAAATTATGTTCAAAATTAAATTATCAGTTTTGAAATTCGAGTCGAAAAAAAGTGAAAAGAGAGAGAGGAAGAGAGAGAGAGAGAGAGAGAGGGCGAGAGATGAGAAAAAGGCGATTTTAAATAATTCAATCGTATATATAAGCTTCCGTAAGTCTACGATTCGAATGATGAATCGCCAAAAAGTGTTATGTGTAAACAGCCGTATCGTTTTCAGATATACAATGTTAACAATCGCTCTGATGCTCCGGGTCGAAATAACGATGTGAAGTCATTACGAATATGAAATTAAATTTCATCAGCTATTTAATTTTTCGCTTCGATATTTTTTTGTGATTACAAAATGGAATTGCGCGTTATATCAGTCGTTCTTTTTTCTCTTTTTCGTTGTTTCGTCGTCACTCTAATGTGTATATAGATGTTTCTCTCATAATCATTTCCAGGTTAATCAGGTCGGGTTATTAATGGAATATTTACTTGTATTAAAGTGATAACACGTAATCATCATGATTATTTCAATCGAATTGAATGTGTAGTTTCGGGCGTAGTTTCATCTCGAAATTATCAATTGTTTCACATATACCGCTCTGATTGTCGATGCCAAGTAATGCGATGCACTTTGGCAAATTGTGATAGTTACGCCGATGATAGGAGAATCCGCATCGGAGAGATAGGTGGATCTTTTTTTTCTTCTGACGCTTTTGAATTAAATTACATAAAATATATGCGGATAGTAACAATTTCAGTGGTAATTAAAGTTTCTTTTGAAAATAATATTTCACATTTTGTAATTACCGAGATAAGCTTATTACATAAATGTATTATTTTCAACGACGTCATTTCAATCTTTATTTTGTTTTTTAAATAAAAATACTCAATTTTTTGTGTTCAATTTCCAAGTGAAAAATTATCTTGCCGTATTCCGACAATTAATGCACGATTCGAAGTAATTGAAAAAGGTCGCTTAATGCATTTCTCTGGATGAATTATTTCAAATGTCGTGTCCATTTTTTTTTTCAAATTTAGATATAAAATCCGCTAATTAGAAGCAAGTGGATCAGAGTGTTTAAAATAGGGACTGAAAATTCATTTGATAAAATCATTAAATCATCGGATCGATAAAGTTGCCGATGTCCAGATTGATGAATAAATTATCATTTTTCTAATAATGGAAGCGGACAGAAAGCTGATGTGGATAGCTGTACGTGGTGTTGTTTATACGAATATAAACTTTTCGATTTTTACGTTCTCCATCTTAACTCGATAAGGTCCTTTTACCCATGCACCGCTAGATGTTAGCTATTAATGAACAAGCACAGTTATTAATGGTCAGGTATGCTGATTAATAACTATGATTTAACAGGATTGATGGTCAACATTCGTGCTTCATTAATTTTACATAAATTATTTTATGTTTTTAACAATAGACTCAGATTAATGATCCGCTAATTGTTCACTGTAATATTTTTTTTATTTACAAAAATGAAATTCTGCTTCTGAAACGAAATTTGAGGTGTTTAAAAAAATTTTTTTTTAATTTTTTGAATAATGAAATATTGTTATAATTCTGAATTTTAATTCTACTAATATAATCTGTTGCCAAATTTGTGAAAACATTGACTGTCTTTCATCTGAGATATTTAATTTACGAATTCAATTTCGAGTTTATCAAACTTCTTCATACATTGCCAAATTATTTATGTCAAATGAAAGTTCACATAGTTGAATTTTAAACGGATTCTGACTTTCTAGAACTTTGTTTTTCAATTTGCAAATTCGCATAAAATACTTTTAAAAGTGATATTCAAAGATTAATTAGACAGATATTAACAATTTATTACAGAATCAGTTGTAAAATATAGAAATTGATATAATTAATTATCATTTGACAAACACATTTTTGACCCACCTTAACGTCAGATTTTCTTAAATTAAAATGTCATTTAATTCTTTGAAATTGGAGATAAAAACTGAAATTAAATATTGGCAATCGAGGAAAAATTTTTATTGCAAATAGTCCCGTTTGACATTTAATATTAAGTCGTTAAATGATATTTTCGATTTAAAACTTTATCAAAACAAAGAATATGCATAATAGGAATTTCCTAAGATCGTAACTTTTGATTATACATATTAAGGAAACAGGAATGATGAAAACAAAGTTGTGTTTGTTTTTCATCAATCAAGAACGTGATAAGTTAGTTGGAAGATATTCAGATTTTTATGATCAATTAATACCAACATGTCGTGTACAATCTAAGCAAAAGTAGTATCTGTTGGCGCGCGTCGCGTCATCGTTGTGCGTCTCGTGACAAAGAAGGCCTGACATTTAGATCGCTAACTGTGGCCTGACATAATAATGCGTGCGTGGGTGTGAATATATGAAATCCGTATAATCAACTTTATTATACAGAATCCGTCACTATCGCCAATCGTGTTAACTGGAATCCGTTTGAGACTAACTATTTGCTCTTATCTTATCTGCCGATCGACGATACCGCGCGCGCAGTAGTAGCACGGTGATTTTTCAAAAATTTTCCTCGCTTATAATACCAATCAAATAAATTTTTGCGTATATTTTGCAAGAAAAAAAAAGTACCCCCTGTCTGTACGACAATATAAATAACTGAAAGTTTTCTTTTCACAAAACTGCGCTATCAATTATCTGATATTACTTGTGTTAACATTTACGTTACATAATTTTGAATTTTAATGTCACTCTTGGTGTGTTCGAAATTTTTTCGAATTTGTGAATGGTAATTTCGTGCCACGGGTTTGCACAATCCTTCATGCCACATTTGACGCGTTGGTTTTCTTTTTATTGTTTTATTTTGTGGATTATATATTACGGCGAAACAATATAATGCGGTCTCGAGAGTGCACGTTAAGATTATTCATTTTCAGAAGTGATGTCTTTAATTCGGTTATCTAATCGAGCATGTGTCTCTTTCGATGCCTTTCATGTATGTTTTGCGTTGTTTGTATCAACACGAAAAATGAAGTTACTTTTTGAATTGCAACACTTTTGACAATGGATCACGCTTATCACAACACAAGTGTTCGTCTAAGTATTTGAGTTTCAATATCCAACAAGCACTTGAGAGCCAGATGCAAATGCAAAATCACTCGACCAATGTTGTCACATTTCAGAATTGAAATTATATTTAGAAATTTTCAGCGAAACAAATTTTTTCTATATTTTTTATTGTCCTTTTATTCAAAAGCTTGTATACTTCATCACAGAATGGTACGTGTTTTCATTCAATTTTCAACAAAAGCATCATCAGTTGAGATAGTAAAAAAATTTTTCTCCCCATTGTGAGAGTATTGAACGAGAAATTGACATTAAAATATTCACAATAACAATATGCTTAGTAATTGACGGTTTATTATCATGCATAACTTTTAATGAACATGATATACCCATCCTGTGACGTATGACCATGTACTGAAAATAAAATGCAATCGTGAAATAGAAATTTCAAAAATGATATTTTCGAAAAAATGTAAAAATATAAAGAAAATCAAATGTGACGTTAAAAAGTGTCTCTTGAAAAGTGAATTTGATTGCGTTGTTTGAAATTTTTGGTGCATTTGAGGAACGGGGTAAAAATTGACATAAAATAAAAACGAAATCACTTACGTAACTTCGTATACAGGAAATTGTTTATTATAATATAACTCGCGGAGTCATTAAACATTAAAAGATAAGTGGCGCGATCGCGAACAACTTGGAAAGAGTTTGTTTTGTGTCGGGATCAGATATCGATCTCGCGAAGAATGGCCGGCGAAAAATTTTTTGCGCGAAATTCCTCGCCGCAAAACTAATAATTTTCACCGATAAAGATTGAACAAATTGTCGTATTGCAAAATGTAATAACTGCATTTATAAGCAGCTAATTACAATATTATCAGTTTCGCGTTGTAAGTTTTCAAATCATGCAAGATATACTTATACGTTACGGGCTACTATGCCAGCTATCGCTCGTTTGTCATAGACACATGCTCGCCCGCAGCGTGTTATACCTGATTTTGCATTATTGCAATTTGCATTCAATATTTCTTATCTTTGATTGAAGTCGCGGAAAGCCGCGAGATCTAGTTCTAAAATCCGCTTTCAAAATGTTCAACTTTTCCCCTATGGCGCATTGGGGCCACAAAAAAAAATATTTTCTTTTTACTCCAGTCATATTTCCTGTTCCTCCAATTAAAAAAATTGTCGGGGCGAGATGTTAATAATAGAAAGTCATTTCACAGCTGGAGCCTCGTATAAAAATAAACGCTCAATTGAATAAAGCCTTACTTAGCATAATCAAATCGTCCTGCACGCGTGAATTTGAGGCAAACTGTAATTGAAATGATGATCCTCTCCGTTTTTTTAACTCACTCTTTTTTTTTCTTTTATTATCGATGATGGCGAGCCGACACGGCGGCGCCGCTTGGTTAATCTATAGTTTTTGCGACGAGCCGACCCCAGAGTTTGACGCAGTTTTCGCCCACTTTTGCACCGACACGGGAAACGTGAGACGTACCCGCGGGGGATGAGACGTATTTTCCCTTCGCATTTTGACGCAAGTGCGCTCGTTGCCGCTGATTTATACGTCGCGGTCAGTTTTAAAAATAAAACGCTCAATCTTTACAGACCAGAGCATTAATATGTAATAAGTATACATTCTGGAAACGAGTCTTGTGAATGACTAATGCAGGGACGCGCGAGCAAAAAAAAACTGATATAAACCCAGGGAGAGACGCCAGGGGGATGACCGCTCTACACCGAGTCGAAATATTCAGAAAATCTTGCGACATCGAAGTGCTCTTACAATAACGCACGACCATATTTCTTGGCTTCTGGTTTTGTTGTGTCGCGGAGGGACGAAGTTATGATACATGCGAAAAGAAATATCTGAACATTTTCTATGGCTGACGATGAATGCTTAAAAAAATGAGCTTACATGGAGAAAAAAGTTGTAATAATTTTTAGCACAATTTGTATAATTTTTACCAAACAGTTTCATAAGTGGAGGACAGAATCCATTTTGAATAAAAATTATTAAACTGTTTAGTTAAAAATACTACAAAATTGAATAATGTATATTGATGTATATGTATGTAATTGAGTCGATTTCGCAGCCCTGCCAATTTTTCTCAGATCAGATCTGATTATGACCGACAAGTGTACAAAATTTTAAGTCGATTCAACTCTCGGAACATTACCAAAAACAAAGTGCAAACGTATCTCAATATTATTTTCTGTATGAATATATAGATTTCAAAAAATATATTTCATCTGATTACAAAGAAGATTCCGAATCTGATTACTAGATTCTAGATTACTAGATTCAGATTAAGAATCTGATTACTTTTTACAATACATATTGTACTTCCTACGACATTTTTGGCTCGGTATATATAATCAATTCGTTTCTAATCGAAATGAATTTTGTTAAAAAATGGAAACTAAGATTCAAAATTTTGAATGTAACTTTTTTAACCTTATGTGTCACTTTTATCCTGGTTGACTCTACGAAAATAAAACGTTAACACGTTTACCTAAACGTTATATAGGCGAACGGGCAGGTTTTGTTCAGTGAATTCATTGGGAATGTGCAACGCAGAATTTATATGCCAGTGATCGGGGGATTTCGCAAGAGCTCATAGAGGTACTGTTAAGTTCGTTTTGAATAGCGCGCCTAAGGGACGCTCCCAAAATAATTGCGAGCAAGAGCGATCGCAACTCTTCCTGAGCGGTTCGACCGATCAAAGTGACGTTATAAACTTCAATTAAGGACTCGCCGCGACTTTCGAACAATGTCAACCGCCGAATTCGATCTACATGATTTTCTCGTTACATGAGCGGTTCTGATTATCGTACACGCCGGTTGAAACGTTTCGGACGTTTTCTTCAATTGCAATCTTTCACGTTGCACATTCAAAATGTGCCGCGTTATCGCAAATGAGATTTAAATTAAAAAAAAAACCAGCGTATAAAAAATTGACTTGCAAAATTAGTTTAAAATACCGAACGATTTATTGACTTCAACTTAGAAACAATTTATTTTTATTCGTGAAAAAATGTGAGAAAAATTTAAAAATGTGAAAAAACGATATAGAAAGAAGTATGAAAAATGATGTTGAAAAGCAATTGAAGGTCAATATCTTTACTTTCAATTTCGTCGAGTTCATAAGTCACTTATAGATAAGACAGGACATTGTGTCGTGAGGGTAAAGGGAGGGGGGGATAAAAAAGTAAATCATACGGGTGAATCACACGGTGTACATGTTTGCGTAAGTTCAACCTATAAATTTTGGTTAGAGCGTTTTGACTCGCAGAGACCCGGAGCATGAAACTCGGAAGAGTTGGCTCGCCATCGATCATAATGGCGAGCGAACTGATCCTTTTCCTCGTCACATTGTTATCGATAGTTTGCAAATCGTCGAATAAAAAGTTCTTGTATAATACGGACAGTGAAAGTCCGCGCTTTCACTGGAAAGGCTCGAATTAAAACGGCGGCTAAAAATGACGGTCGGAAAGGAAGCTCGCAGGGGGAGGAAAAATGTCGCGACGCGCGATTGTTATACTTATCGCGGGCTGCGGAACGCGGAATCGAAATTTTTCGTGCGCGAAATAACTGTGATCACGCAGATAAGCGGCGGTATAGAAATCGAGAGCGAGCGATATTTTGTACGGCGCGCGAAAACGACAATCATACGCGCCAAGCCAATTTTCATATCTTTTTTCCGTCATTCTATCTACCTGTTGCCTGATTTATTAAGCATAATTGATAGTTGCGTCATTACACGCGGATTACTCGCGTTGTTCGAGTCGAATTATTGCCTGCAGGCTGTCCGGGCTGGAGCAAACTTGCCGACGGCTTTAGCGACCTGTTTTCAAGAGTAACAAGCACCTGATGCAAAACGCGGTAGTGATATTATGGCTCTGTGGATATTTATTACATCCGGATATATATTTTCACCTTAATGTATTAATTTGCAGTCTTCACACTTTTTGTTTGTCAAACCGCGAAGGTGTGCAATGAAACGTACAACCTTGCTTTTCACTTTTGATAAAACTGAAATCGATATTCTTTTTTTCTCACTAAATAATTTCTGCTTTCACAATTTTAAATTGTTTCCTACTTTTTGGAATAATCATTTTTAGAACGACAAAAAATTGTTTATTGCTTCTGCTGGGTGGACTTGCATTTTTTATGAGATCTCTCTGGGAGGAAACTTTTTTCATCCCAAGGTGCAAAGCAGCGTGTATGACGGTTGTAAACTACGAACAATATGCAAATGAAAAATCACACGTTGAATCGTAAATTTCATTAATGAATGAGAATATAAATTCGTTATAGAGCACAAATGATGTATGCAGGTTTGAAATTGAACACCGTCTACAAAATATATATGCGCGGTTCGACGCTTATGCAAAGCAACTTTTAATTTGTGAGACTAGAACACTTCTTTTTTTTTAATAATGTAATGCATGTGCAATTCATATTGGCTCGTATAAATTATTATTGCCATAGTTGTAAATTACAACAAAATCTGACATTTTTGCCCCCCTCTCTGTTTGCACATTCAGTTACAACTTAATCAATTCAACTCTCTGGCCGTTCAAGACAAAATATAGCGTATTGTAAATGTCTTTTTTATTTTATTTTATTTTTATTTTTTGATACGAACGATTTGAAACCAACACATTCAGTAGAATAATCGGCGGATTGAAAGTTTTGGGTCGTTTGTTTTTTATTGAAATTTCAGTATATATAAATAAATATAAACGTCGGCGAGTTTCTCCCCGGGACAATTCTATTTGCGACGCGTATCCAAGTCGATGCGTATCGGCGTTGGCACAAATTTTCCGCTGAAATTGTACGCCTGCGTCCGGGAGGAAAAAAATTTCGTTTCATATTTATAACCGAAAGAGCGCTGATTTAGTTTTGTACTAGAAATCAAATGTCAGGGCATGTTAAACATAGTTCGGCTCGGTCGAGCAGGTGTATATGGCTCGGCGCGAATATAATTTGTTGCGACGTCGCAATCAGTAGCGAAATATTGCGGCGTAAGTGCCGGAAAATCGGTTTATACGTCGTTGTTTATAATTCGAAATATCGATCCGCGAACGATGCATTATCCTCGGTGATGTGATAGAAACGTATTTTTCTCGCTTTACGATGCTCGTAAATTAGTCTTGCGCCGGATCATTTCGCGGCCTTATTTTTCATGCAAATGCAGTCTGTAGACCAACCACTGATCCTGGTCGGAGAAAGTTTCCCAGTGACGTGCAATATTTGAAAGATATTACATGTGGATATTGTTTTTGAACTCCGCTACGGTTAGTTCCTCTGGCAGTATTGTTTTTACGAGAATCCTCGGGATTTCTAAAAATCAATCTTTTTTCGTTCTAAACGGGGTGCTCGTATTTGCAAAACACTTTTGTGTTGAACAACAAATAACCTTTTTGTTTTATTAATACGTGGCAATTTTTTTTCGTGCAAATAGAAACTTGAACATTTAATTGGAAGTTTTTCATTCATATTTTAGAAAACGTTTTCTTACATCCAAATGAAATTGTTAATGAACACAAAATGATATATTTAACTTTGATTTTTCATTGATTAAAAATATTATTTAATAGGGATTTAAATTTCATGAATTGGAAAGATAACAAATCATGGAATTCCGTTAATAATTCGTGTAATTTCTTTATTTATTGGTCATATCGGTTTTAACAACATATATTTTGAAATTTGTTCTACAGTTTGTTAACATGCAGAGTTATTAACCGCGCTTGATAAATGTTATTGGTTATCGCGTTATTTACATGATCGTAATAATGAAAATGTCATAGTCTTAAAAGACTTAGAAAATTATTTTGCGTCCAGAATGAATGACCATATATTCGATGTCGATTAGTGTAATAGAACTTGGAAAAATGTTTTGTAAATGTCATGCAGTGAACATGAGTTATTTTAAATATCATTATTATTAATGCTACAAAAAAAAAAGAAAGGCTATATAATAAGATAAGCGAAACAAGCGAACATATATGTGAATGATATCAATATAATAATATTGTTTGTTAATTGGAAAAGAAATCATTGACATTCAGAACGAATAATTAATTTTGACCAAAATTTCACAGTTGGTTGCACCGGTTGGAATTAAAAATTTTGTATTATCCATGAAAATTGAATTCACCAGAAGTAAGATATTTGATATTAAAATAAACAATCACTTTTTAGCAATAATTTTATTGTCATTTCATTTTATAAGATAAAAATATTCGTCACCAACATGTACAACGAAGTTTAATGATTATACTGGTATATTCATATCATTAATACAATTTTCGAAACATCTAAAATAGTATAGTTTGTAAATTTTCTCAAAGAAAATTTGTTACATTATATTGTGAATAAGATTTTTAATAATTAAAGAAAATGTGTATGTGAGAACATGTTATTTTTGATGCTTATCTTATAAATAAAAAACATCTTCAGGTAATATAAGGGCAGTGCATTAATTTTTTTTCTATTATTTTTAATAACTTTAATGTTGCGTAAACGTTCGATTAAATTCTATTATGTAAATAATTTTGTAAGCAATCCGAAACAAAAATGTTATTTTAAGTTGTGTTATCAGTGATATTATAAATGATATAATTAACAGGTATTTATTTTGCTAAACAAATTTGTCTAATAAATTCAACATTTTTTTCATGATTATTTGCTGATTTGCGTTGAATATGTATCCTTTAATGAATTCAAAAACTGAATAATCTATTTGATTATTCATTTTCCAACAAGCAACATGTTTATAAGAAAAGTTTTTCCTAGCTGTACATGCAAGTTATAATTTGACTATTTGTTGAAAAAATGATTATATCGCTTTTCTTTAAGGTACCATACAATCCCATCTTGTTTTAAATATACAACATATAATCTGGCGATAAAAATGTTGACATTTGTTATAAAAATTAATGATCCGAGTTATTTCAGTTCAGACATAATAAAACATTTGAAACCAGTTGAAACATATATAAGAAATGCAATTGGCACTCTCTTAACAATTATTCAGATTTTCATAATCAGACAAATCTGTCAACAATTTCAAAATGGCCGACGTCCTTGTGAGAGCGACATTTGAAACGATCAAACGCCGGTTTCGTAAATTAATACACCGGACGGTTATCACGAAATCGCGTCCATTCTGTGTCATTAATCAGCATGATTTTTTTTTCAAAGACCAGATCACATTTTTTGCGTCTGACGTCAAAGCATTAATTCAATTCGTAAACAGCGTTCAAGACACCGCGAGACGAAAAAAGCAAATACATTTTCAAGGTGCCAAGTTTGCGTTATCGGTATCGAGGCGCGAGGGAGCAGCTTTTGTGGGCGCATCGAATTCCTCTTTTTATTGTCTCCGGGTGTCATTACTGCGATTCGAGTACTGTTGGATCTCTCGTTGTCATCCTCTCTCGGGTACTGCTTTTCATAACCGCGCGACATTCTGACAGCCAAATTAACGGCCACGCTGTCCGGGACAATTTAATCGTGCGAAATGAAAATAATCAGTGTCACTTATACTGGGTGGCGACATTTGCGCTGCATAAATCCTCCCGGACAAAAGAGAAAGCGTGTCCCACCAAGAATCGTCCTTTTTATCTCTCAATATCATCTGTTAAACAAAAGGAAAAAAGTTGAATCACTATTCTTTCAAATTTTACATGTTATATCTTTGATTCACTATTCACTATTTTTGTCATTAAACTTAAAGCTCAGATTAGAGTAATAGTGACAATTAATATTAAATTGATCAAACATATTTAAATGATTGAACGAAATTTCAAATGGAAATTTAAATTCAAATAATCAATCAAATTTTTTGATTATATAAATTTGAAGAACCAACAAAATAAAAATCATGCCTCAATCACTGCAACATTTCGATGAACTTTTTGTGTTTGTTTTCAGTGCAACCGTTTGGGTATTCATCAGCCGGATTCCATCTTGCAACTTTCTAACATAACCCATAAGAAGCTGATTTAAAGCGTAGTTGCCGGTAAATTTGCTCCGCAATTTGATTCATGTACTACAATAAAAATAGAAATCACTGATATCTATTTCTAAGTTAAACTTTGTCATTTAGATGTTGGGAAAAAAAAACATGTTGATCACTGGTGTGAAAAAATGCATTGTGAGGTTCGGGCTCGCATTGAAAACTGAGAAAGCATACATTGTGTCCGAGAAGAATCAAAAGTTTTATTCCTCCTTTCAGACGATCTCATTCAAATGCCCGACGATGTTTATGAATTTCATATCCTCTAATGACTATTTTGATCCGCTGAAAGTGATATTGTATTATGTACATTATTCATAGAATATTAGGTCAATGATAATTGACATCCAAATTAGTATCATTATCAGGATTTATTCGTGTCATAAACACAATCTCGAATCAATATTTTGATAAATCAGTTCACTTAAATTGACACTGCTATCGTGTTACACTCAAAAGTTTCTAGTTTAATTTTCATCAGACAAGTTTTATTAATTTGTTTTTTAATCAACAACTTTTTGTCCAGGTGTAAAAAAATCCTCACCTACTGGAAACAACGTTGACAAATATTTTTGACCTTTTTTTTCAATACCAAAAGATAATTTCAATAAAGACGTCGATTGCGAAATTCGTTTTTCAAATTAAATTAACGATCGTCCATCACTTTCACAAACTCCAATTATATTCCGGGCTTGTTTTGTTTGACTGATTTTTGCTCGGCCAATAAACATTACTTATTTAAATAGATTTACATTATGGACAGTTGTGGGGTAATTGTGGCAGGTGGGGTAATATATATGACACTGTCAAAATTGAGTTCACACATTCATAAAAATTTTTTCATCCTTATAATTTCATTTTAAAAATGTTAATTTATTCAATTTAACTTCTGTAAAGTAATATTTCGGATAAAAAAGTTGTAAATATAACAAATATAATTTTTCTGAAATGAATTTTTTTTTTTCGACTGTTACAATTACTCCAACTTGTTTCAATTGTTCTAATATATCGTCCCTGATGTACATTCTTCGAACTGTAGATAGCTCAAAAAGGTGCACCTCATCGTAAACACCGTTTTCAAAAAGTCATAACAAATGTTCGCCAACTCGGCCTATACATTGTTGTTACGTGCACGCAATATATCGTCATCAATTCGAATTACAAGGCAGAGTTCACGGTCCATCCAAAGATTGACGCATTGTGTGCGAAGGAGCAGGGACCTTTTTGGGATACAAATTGATATCAATTTTTGTCGAATTTCACTCTCGCGTCCCGTTGAGCGAGAATTGGTCGCGCCGAATGATGAAAAATGCCGAAATGCGCATCGCAAAGTCGCTGAGAGATGTGCGGCTGAGAACTGCACTTGTCTTTCTCGCAAATTACCACCTTTGCTTTGATTATACAGGAAAGCGCCGCGCATTCCCGTCCTGAGTAATTTCAATGCGTAACTGCACCGTTTAAACAGATGTTTACGAGCGTATTAATTATGTCACAATTAATTTTCTCGAGGCCCGCTCGCTACTCCATGTTAATCTATTTTTTTTACGACTTTTCCTTGAGTGCATAAATTCGAGACCGCTCTCGGGTACCGAAAAAAAATCAATGCTGAATTATCTTCACCTCCTCTGAATTTTGAAAGTTGATTATCTCGACAATAAATCACGCGTTCATAAATCTGCAAAAAAAGTAAGTATCAGCTAAGAAACGTTAGGAGGAAAAAGATCAGGATCTACTTTTACACCAATTTGTTCAGCCAGATAAATATTGGACGGAGCAGTTAAAATTCAAGGAGTGGAAATTACACTTGAAAGATGCCTGAACAAATACTGCATCCAATGGTGCTTTATCCACATGGATTTGAATCCACAGACAACAATAAATCCTGGCGCAATTTATTTAATCAACCTCGATTGAATGAAATTAAGTCCGAGCGGAGGTAAAAGTTATTAAAATGTATACAAGTGCTGTGTAATCACTTTCAGATTCTCTTTAATTCATTCTAGTTTCCTCTCTCGTCTAATTTTATTTTGTTCTTTATCTTTTAGCTGAGTTCATTGATCCACGCGCGGTTACGTATTATATATGTTTACCAATTTCACTAGTTGAAAAGTTTTTTTTACTTACAAACGAGATTGTAAAACCCATTGTCCCAACTACCTTTTTCAATCGAATATAAACAAACGTGAATAACAAATTGGAGCAAATTAAAATGTAGAAAAAAAACACGTAATAGGAAATGATGAATGATAAAAAACGGTTCTAATATAATTGTTATTTGATGGGTTTTTGTTTTTGCCAAAATGTTAGCAAGGTTGTTGGTCTGGAAAAAAGACCGGTTTGATAGGCTCTTACGCACGCTCCAGGCTACATTACACAAAGTCTAGCCGATGCTCTCATTCCACTAGTATCCATTTCCGTCACGATCGATCGCTATCCCGAGGCGTTCTGAGGTCGCCGAGAGAAATCCAGCGCTGAATCGGAGTCGGCGCAGCGTGAAGTTTCTCTCGTACTTCGATCGCCAATAACTCATTGGGGGGGGAGGGGGGGGGCGTGACAATGACATCCTGTTGCATATTAATGCTCCAAGTGCGACTTTCCCTTTCTTTCCACAAAATTAAAATTGTTCCAGATTATATCAGACGTGCTAACAATGTACCATTTTAATGCATTCAAACCAAACGCCGCGCCGCATCTTCATTATTTCCCTATATGGTACCATTCTTTTTTCATTCACCGGTTCTCTTTTGTTTTTCATTCTGCCTTTTGTTTTTCGTTCTGTTTTGTTTTTTTTCCTCCTTTCAAAATAGCCTTCAGATGTTTTGGATTCTTCCACCTTCTAATGAGCTGTAAAAGGGATGAGAAAAAAAAGTAACAAAAATGTTATTAGGCTGAGGACAGACGTGTCGGTAAAAATCGTCAAGAAAGAGAGCAAAGGATATGTGGAATGGAAAAAAAGCGCCTCTCATCAAGGATCTCTCGGTTTCCAGTAAAGTCTACATTGAAACATTGTCAAAATATCGGCGAGCAATAAATCTTCATTCAAACAGTGATGTTACTCCACTCGCATCACTTGCAGAGATCGTGTCACACACGTACATAAAGCCGACACACATTTTCACAACGAAACAAATTAGGGAGAAAAAATGCATCGCATTTCGACAAGCTTTGCACAACAGAAGAATGATTTCAAGAGTATCGATTGCTAAATCTCTTATGCTCACTTTGTGGAAACGCAATTTATTTTGCGTAATAGAATTTGTTTCCATTACCATCTTGAAAATAATAACAGCGAAAATGAGAGTAAAACGAGTTTTGTGGCGGGCAATTTTTTTGCCTCCTCTCCCCCCCCTTCCTCCTCTTTGATTGGATGAAAAAATGACGTTCGTGCCAAGCAATGGTATTAATTTACGTGACAGTAAATCGATCGCCAACAACGGTGCAAGTAGTTATAACTTGTTCGTGTGAATAACACTTTCATGTTGGAGCTCACATTGTACACCGTGTATTAACTTTCAAACCACCGTTGCAATCCCGTCGGACATTCTCTATTCATGATGAGATGATTTTCTACGATCATTGATCGATCGACACCATCTATAGATATATGCAAAGATCAAGGATCGCTTTGTCTATCTCGCATTGTTCATCCTGGGGTTTGCGTCACAAAAAGAGTTTCTTTCATAACGTAAGAACTTTGATTTCTCTTACATTCGGCGGTTCGGGATACTCTTTTTTTTTTTGTTTTTACATCGACCTTTTTTTCCGTAATCGTAAATGTAAGATGGTCGATAACATTTTATGACAATAATTAGAAACCGAAAACGAGCTTGAACACGCCTTCGGACCCCGCCCTTGAACGAAAAAAATAAAATAAAATAAGAAAAAAAGAAGTACACCGGTGAAAGTGTCATCGAATTTTCAGTCATTGGTAACACTGGAATTAAGATAAAAATAAAAGGTAATAATAAAGAACCGAGAGAGAGAGAAAAAAAGACGCAAGGGGTTAATTTGTTGCGGTTGTGAAACCCGTGCTTGTTTGGTCAGCAGGAACTTCAAATGTTGAGGTCCTGTCCCTGACTTCTATGACGTGTTCTGGGAAATAAAAGAGGAGAAAAAGAAATGATTCAATTCGATATTTCGATGGTGAAAGCTTATTGCAGCCCATTAACCCAGTTCCGGACAACGTGTAGGGTTTCTGCGGACGAAACGCCTGGTCAGTCTTATCGCATCGATTGTTGTTATTGAAAATTAAACATCGCGGAGAGAAACTTTATTTCGACGAGGATTGGCAACCGACGGTGTTTCAGATTGATAAATAAAACGCTTGATAGTATACCGCGTCGTGTCAATTAGCCGTCGAAAGATCCTTTTCAATTTGCACTTTGCCAAGATGAGTCACAAAACGCGCGTAACAAATTGAGTAACGCCAAAATGATATTGACAGGGACAAACAACAACGCGAATTAATTTTATTTCTAAAACCATATTCGCGTTAAATACCAGAGTTTATGTAACGATGTTGAACATTATGTTCGCTTGCAAATGCGATAAATTAAAGTGCACACTTTTTTTTGGCAGTCAGTTGGCTGTACGGTTTCATTCAAAAACCTCCCGGCTGATCGAAATGTGAAACGAAAATGAAATTGTTATGAATAATTCATTAGTTTTGTATCTTTATAAACAATTAGTTAATCACCGGAGGACTTGTAATTTAATTATCCGCTGGGAGGTCAATTAATTATGCACATAAGCGAGTCGTAAAAGTTGCGATGCGAAAGTCTCCCGGGCCTCTAATTAAGATTATCAATAAATTAGTTGTTGATTTACCCGCGATGAGTCTCGTTGATCTTTGAAATTATTCGGCGTGATTTCATCTCGGAGGCGCTGTAAATATTTTTTTGAGGCTCGACGATTTTTGAATGCCAAGTACGAAACCGCGAGTTGCAAATTTGTTACTGATGAATGACCAGAACGGATAATTAGATCCCATTGAAAACGCGATCGTATCAATCTGACGTTCGAGACAACTTATTTTTCATCGGGGCGTAAAATTTGGTACCGTATATTAAATCGAGTTGAACGTTAGTAACTCAATTACAATAATTGCAGGTACGTTGGCAGATGGCAATTATTTATCACCGCATGAGGCGAGATATCTGGACACATCTTTTTGAAGCGCGAGAATTGGGTTATCTGAGAGACTTTATAATTCAACTGAATCGAATGAACTGGGCGGTCAGAGGGACCGCGCTTAAATTACCTCGAGAAGTTAAAAAAAGAAAAAAAAAAAGAACAAGTGCGTGACGGCGCTTCATATGAAGAAGTCACTCATGGGTGATCCGAATCGCCCGAGGTGACGTTTGATCTCGTTTTCACTGGCAGGCCTGCGGCGCTGCGAAAGCAACAGAGAAAGGGACGCGGGAAAATTAATCGTACACGTGATATTTGAACGCTGTGAGTTTCCCGACGTGGGAGAAATGACGTCGACGTAAGCCCCCGAACCTCTTCATTAAACTTCAATTAGACCATCATTTCGCGCGCGCGGCTTTCACGTTGCATCATGACATTTCAATCGCTATTTTTAAATCGATGCAAACTCGGGGGCCTCCCCGTCGAATTATGCATTCTCATAGCGTTCCTCGGTCATCTCTCGCGTAATAACGAACATCCATCGGAGCACACCTGATTCCATCGTCAAACCAGCTTGATAATTCGTACACGCACATTTTCAATTGTCACACACCGACTATTGTTTTCTTTCTAGATTTTAGTTTTCCCTTTATTTCAATTACAAATTCGTTCTATTCTATTTTGGCTGAAAAAGTCCATTTTTGTTCATTTTTCGTTCTAAAACATTCAAATTTCCATTTAAAATTCCTGTAGCGTCACAAGAGTGAAAAAAATTGACATCCAGAATTTTGTATAAAATTATTCTATTCGTTACAAACTTTATATTTTGTATATCAATTCATTTATTAACAAAAATTTACAATATTGTTCAAAAACATATTGTTTTGGAGATCTAAAATTTCTACCTGATTTGTCACTCGTACCCTGGTTGATGCTAAAAAAATTCAAATGAAAATTAATTTCGGTTTGACTTTGTTTCACAATCAAAAAATGAAGATAAAAAAACGTGTTGAGTTTGATAAATGGTGGAAAATTAGAAAAAGCAGGTGTGGCAACTTGTGGGAATATCATCAGAATCGCACGGTTTAGAAATCCAAATACGATTCAGTTTACTTCAGGTAAGATTTTTGAGTGCGAAGTGCGATTTGTCTGGGTTTCCTGTCCAAATCCCAGATGCCACACTATGAATAAAATAAATGATGGAGCAACTGCGGCTGGATTTACGGTATAAAGCTTTTCGCTATCGGGTTGCCATAAATTTTGAACGCAGCGATTTTGCAAAGTAAAAGAAACGATACTTCTCAGCGAACCTAATTTTACTGTTTATTTATTGCAACTTTGCATGAACCTAGTAATCCAAGATTGAAAGCAAAATCGTCTCAAAATCGTTATCCGCAATTGCATTACTGTAATTTGAAAAAACAAAACCTTGCTTGTGCGCAGTGCATCCGTAATTGTTTTACATAATAAATAATTAAGTATCAATTTGAAAAGATAACGTTCATTGTAAAATTTTGAAGTTATTAAAAGTAGCTTCCGACATGTGTCATGCGACGTTAACACAGTCGATAATTATGAAGTGTGTTTGTTTAATATCTGATTTTCTGTACAGAGCTGTGTACAGGAAGAGCCGCATGTGATTGCATAATTGAATGACTTCCCTCGCGGTCGATCGTCGATGACATGAAACAGAGACGCGCAACCGATGTGCCAACGGTTTTCTTCTCGCTATAAACGCTCATGATTATTGGACTTCGTCTCATCCGTCGTCAACTGTTGTGATTTGCAGTTTCATCGTCACCAAATTGTATTCAAAACTGCCTTTAAACCTGTAAAAGAGAAGCTGCAATTAATAAGAATGATTTTAAAAAACCGTGGTAAGAAATAGAAATGAAAAAAAAAAATCTCGTCAAAGTTGTATGAGAAGAAGATTCATCGTGTATTACGAGTGCGAATCTGCGTAATTAGTCGAAACATTTGACCCTTTCTCTATTTATTATGCCTGAACAGAGCGTATGATTTATGCGAACGAAAAGTTCAGAGCAAAAGATGTTGCAAGCCCACTTAACCTAGTTGTAGATTGGCGTCGTTGAGAAATCCACGCGGTTAATAAAACATAAATAATAATACTTAATAAAGCGAAATTTTATTTTATTTATGGTTAATAATTAGACGCGAGTGCACGTCGATCCATTATTTATCTTAATGAAACGACTGAGCGCGGAGAGTTTTAGTGACAGATTTTTCTTTTCTGCAATCAAATCGTCGGCGAGAAATTGGCCGGCACACACAACAGCATCTAGGAAGTGCTTTCCTATTAATCATCACGATCGACCAGTAAAATCATTGATCAAATTGGCACATGACACCGTTTGTGTAGACATTTTTTTTTCTCCCTGTCTCTCTCTGGCTTTCGTTCATGAAAACTATGACGCAACTCACAGCCATCCATAATCGCACACAAAAATGTTAATTAAACAACAACTTTTTATTTAATTGTCGAAAATACAATTTCGCTCATTATTTTTTTGCGGGGAACGAGTTTGCAGTATACGCACGCGAGAAAAGCCAATTCTTTATGCTTCTTGAATGAAATATATACATCGGAGTAGGTGTTGCAATAACATTGATTGCAGCGGTATTGTCTGGGGCTGAAATACGCTTTAATAAAACATGAATCATCCGCGCATCCTTAGGATAAATTTGTTTACCCGAGCCCAACCGAGTCGCACAATACACTTTTTCACTTTTTCGTTGTAAGTCCTGATGCGCGCGAGACACCGTACACATAACGACGTCAAACATCCTCTTAAGCGAGCAGTGACCTAAATATGAATATTAATTCATGCATCATCCAAGATGCTAACAGATGTTACGTCGACTATACGGAATAATGCTCACTAATGAGTGAAATGATACGAGAGTGTTTCCGCAGAGTAGGCATGTATCTTAGCTGAGCTCTCAAATTGAAAGGCATGTATGTTACAAAGTACAAAGTTTTCGATGAAAATCTTAATGAATCGCGAAACAGTGGTTCTCTAAAAGCCACTCATTCTATCAAAGCGATTGCGTTCGTTTTTTGAAAATAGCTTTTTCTCATTACGAATCTGTCAGTCATTAAATCCGCTACGAAAAAAAAAAAATACAAAATCGTCCATCAATTTCATAAAAATATCAAAACTTAAAATTGAGATTAAATTGTACATTAGCAAGCCCCGACATAGATTAAGTTTGTTTCATTGTGCATACAAATCGAACGGATCTCTCTCTGTGTTCTGAGAATCTCTCGCTTTGGTAAAAATTATTAATATTAGATAGGTACATATTGAAATGAAATAATCTTGATCAAAAGCCTTTCATCTCTCTTTACGAGCATTTCATGAAAGAGTTTTTCTTTTGCATATATAGAAAAGTCAGGGTTATGGCATAACGCATTACTTTGAATCGTTACTAAATTGCACGTAACGTTACGGAATGTGTTACATTTATAACAATGATAATGCAATGAAAACACCTTTTCCGATGAAGTACCGTGCGTTTTTACAAACCCGTTTTTCATTTTCGTTACTCGGCGGCGCAAATATGTACCTCATATTGGCATACATTATTCAAATTAATTTTCCGTTCAGACAATAAGCGAAATGTGCTTTTCGCATAGGCGTAGATCTGATTCCTGGTGTTCAATCAATCTTATTAATCATCGTAAAGGAAATAGTATCACGATTACGATTCAGGTAATGGAATTTTTTATATAGACGAAACATTTACTCTTTAATCGGCTCCTAATCGATTACTTTTTGCGAATGAACAACTTGTCGACAGTGCTTTCGCTCCTAATGGCTGACTTTTGATGGTAAAGAGTAAACTCACCTGATTAAACTTGATCAGGCTGTCCTCCAGATTGAATTTTTGTCATTGTATGAAATTTTTTTTCGTCTCTCAGACTTGAACAGGTTTATTTGTACCAGTGACTCGTTTCACATAATTTAAGTTTTATGGTGTCATTATTATTTTTTTGGTTTTTTGTATAATTTCGAAATTGATAGTTGATAGTGATATAAAAATTGCACTGATAATATAATTAGCGTCTATTCAAACTTGTTTATTATCTTTTTTTTTAGATTTTGATTAAGGTGTACGGTTATTCCTTGAGGATGTGCGTAGGACGTTTAGATCGATTTATAAACTACCTTGGACTGAAGTTGAATTGTTTCTTTGAAGAGAGCTGTCAGTGAACAATCGCACAGCCAATGAGTCTTGAAGTTTGTTGTCATTAACTACTTGGTAATCATTTTTAAAATTTGTCAACTAGAAAATGTTTAATTTTAATTTAAACCAAAATTAGATTCGACAAAAAAAAGGATTATTTATTAAATTTTGTAATGAAAAATTATAATCTGGTGTATAATTATATTAAATATATTTAAAAGTAAGGAGATTGAAAACTTTTTAATTAATTGGACCGAGTCCTACAAAGACCAAATCCAGTTTAATACAAACTCGAAAATGAAATTACCATCGAGCAAGTCATTCAGTTAATGATAAAATGTTATAAGCTTTTCAGCAAACAGTCAAGTTTCTTAATTTCAACAAATGTTTACTCAACGACTATAGCATCTTTTTAATTTGAAAATTCTAGCGTCGGCTTAAGTTTAATAGTTACAAATTCTACGAACAAAAAGACGAACCTAACGACGCTTCGCGAAAAATCATCTACAATAGAAATTCCGCCAACTTTGCAAAATCATATTTATCATTCGCGAATTATCAATTTTCTAACATTTATCATTAGTCGTCTTTTCATTGTTTATCATCAATCTCACAGTTTTCATTGTTATTTCGTCTACAGTTTTCCTTTGATTTTTATTCCTTATTAAAAGTTCTTGTTTTCAAAGGAACAAATGTTCATTTGTCAGGACTCACCTTTTATCTGAAAAAAAAAACATCCAGGAAAACTTTATAAACAATATTCCGTTGCAGGTATTACATCAAGGACAGTTTCTCAAATTGTGGTAAACGACGAGATAAAATGCAATTAATATGGTATAACATTTGAATATTTGCTAATTACTCAATCGCGATAAAAAAAGAAAACTAAATTCCATCAAATTACAGAACAAACATTCACGAAAATGAATATTCGAATTGAATTTGTTAAATTTGGTAACAATGCAAAGAACGTTGAATTCAAACAATGAAATTTTACACTCAACTAATGTAAAAACATTTTTTTTAATATGCAATTTCGCGAGTGAATGACACGAGTTTCATTTTCACAGGCAAAATGAAATATGTGGCTCATATTATATATAAACACCATATATGCAACAAATATAAGATATGTCATACGTCAGTTTCTCAGTTAATTCTATGTTTCTATGTGAATTCAAAATATTTTCGATTGGACGTACATTTTTTTAAACATTCAAAGTATCAGTGGAGAGAACAACAGACGGAAAAATTGCGCAAAGATTATGAAATCGTGGAATTAGTGCGGTAACAGGATAATTGAATTTCACGAAATCCAAGCTAATAACTTCAAAGTTTCGTGTTGTTCATAAAGCTTAAAGGCATGAGACAGAACGACAGAGAGAAAGAGAGAGATGAAAGAGAAAGAGAGTGAGAGAGAAAGGCGGGAGCGAATACGGATGAACGAAAGGCCTTGACCGGGCAAGGCGCATCAACGGGACGACACGTTAGCCGGCACTGATTCATCGGCCGAGGAATGTCGGAACCGTTCATCGTACGGTCCGTGGTTTCGATCATTCCAGTAGGTTTGTCGCGGAAAATTGACCACGTTACATAACCGGACGAAAAATCGGCGCCACTCGTGATTCGTGCTATCTCTCCCACGATTTGACTCTTCGCGAGACGGATTAGATGACGGGGAAATCGTGCTGTTTCGGGGATTCGCTTTGAAATTCCAAGACCGTTGATATGGGAACGAGCCAACTCTTGGGAACGATACCAGAAACTGTTTTCAAGTGTTCATTGTTTCGGACGACGTTACACTTTTCACTCGCTTGGCACGCGAAAAGAGTCATCGTACCGAAAATCATTTCGCTACGTTAGATAATTGGGTTGATTGTTTCGGTGGAATCGCGGAGCCCTACAGGAAATGCCAAATTGACATCTGAATTATTCATTAGTCTTGCTTGAGAAACAAAAAACTGATTCAATTTTGAATTCTTTTCTTTCTTTTTTTTTTTTTGTTTTGATAATTCCCGCAATGTTTTACTTGGTATTAAATTCGAAAACATGCGGCTTTGCTGTCAGCAGACAGCGAGCAGCAGTCGCGAGATAACTTTCGTGTTTAATTGAAAATGAAATATACAGGTCCGAGGGAAGTTTGTACAAAAAAAAAATGAATTCATATATCCATACAGCCGCGGCGAGGTTTTATCCTTTCTCTTATCTTGACACGAGAAATTGCCGAGTAATTAATTATTTGGGTTATTAATGAACAAAAACTTGCGCGCGTTTTCATTAAGTGTAACATTTATCAATTGTGAAATGATACCGAACGCGGTTGTGTATTAACATAACCGCATCGCCCGAAAAGACGTCGCAACTTATCTCGGCGCGCGATACGAATTTGAAAATACATGAGGCCAAACACTTTCTCGTCTAACGTTACTGGCAAACAACGAAAAAAAAAAAAAAAAAAAATAATAAAAAAGGAAGTAGGTACGAGTGTTTGCCAACCTGTCATTGCAAACCGACTGACAGTACAAAGTATAAAGTTCCAATGACATATTGGTTTCAAACCTGCGCTTATGTTAGTCTAATCGAGCAGGTTCTCATTTTTAGTCGGTGCCTTTTTTTCTGCACCCCCGACCGGCACGAATATCGCCTGATAGCAGAGCGCCTAAACTGGTTCAAACGTGCGGAGTCGACACGCTGATAGAAAGTTTAAGATTATGTACACCGCACCGGAATTGCTTCCTCGGCTCTCAAAAATGAAATCCAAACAGCTCGAAACGAGGGGTGGGGAAAAAAATGACCTGTCATCGTCTACCTGTTTTCTCATAACCTCCCCAGAAAAGCAGGGTGCAGGAAAGGTTAACGAGAAAACGCCAAGCTGAATAGGTCCAATTTTTACGCATGACTTTTTATAACTCGCGTTTAAAGACCAAAGCAAACACACAATAATTTCATTTAATTTATTGGTATTCAACATTTCATGTCAAACTGGAAATAATGAAATTCAACTTCGTTGCACCTGTGTGTCTAAGCGATATGCCTACGATTGTATACACCCATACCTCGTCCGACTCGACTCAAAGGGGGAACAAAAATATGGAAAATTCTTTTTACTTGCCGCAAATGAAATGAATTATTCAAGCAGCAAAACAAATTTGTTATAACGTTTATCTAATGTCAGAATCGTTGAAAATGCGGCGCGCCAAAGATCACGACATAACATTCATAATCGTCGGTTTAATATTGTATGTTTTAGTTTAAAAGGTTACGCGGCTCGAAACGTCGTGTATCCCATCGGGGGTATAACAAAGTTGCGAGCAATTTGTGGCGACGTCGCATTTGTCAGAGCTCTGGTAGCCGATATCAATTGTACTTCAACTTTTTCTCTGATTGATGACAGTAGTTTGATACCCGATACTTTAATAGAAACCTCCCAAGTTCAAATTGCGCGCGCTTTTTGTCGCGATTTAAAAAGCGCGCTTAAAGATGTTAAATAAATCACGATCATACACATTGTTTACATTTGTGATTTATATCACGTTGCACAAACCGTTCGCCGTAAAGCGCCGTGGATAATAATTCAATTTGTATTATGCCGTTCCTCAAGTTGGACGAACCAAAAAATTAATATTTATCCTGGCGGAGGGAAAAAAGAGAGACAAAATCTGATGATTTGAAACTTTCCAATCGGTCTTAGCGAAGGCCGATTTTTTCACCCGAGGAAAACATTTGAAACAATGTCTGGACGAAAAAAAGTTATTTAATAGGAAACTCGTTCAAGTCATGCAACAAAGTTTTGCCTCTCTTTCGTACCGTCGGATAATTTCAACAAATTGACTGCTGTCCAATTTTCAACCTGATGATATCAATTAAAATTATGTAAACGTTGTATAATAAGTTTTGACGGGGAGTGTATAGCGAAACAAATTAAATGGATTTCAGGAAAGAACTGCATATCAACTCGTTATGAAAGTACGGTTGAATCCCGCGAGCGTTCGACCTTCACGACTTCGACCTGAAGAGATCCCTCGTGACTAAGACGAAAATCTTTCCTCTGTCAGCTATATTTTCGAAGCGAAAAGAAAAGACGAGGAAAAAATAACGGGAAACGAATGCAAACTCGTCCAATCAAGATCCACTCATTTGTTAGGCAAAAGTTTATATTTTTGACTGCAAGTGATTCGCAGCCGATGATTAAATATTCAACCTTTAAGAAGGTCACGTCAGCTGAAAATAAATTATTTCTTTTCGCCGATGCAACAATTCCTAGTCAATTGCAATTTCAATCATCGTCATAACTTTATTGGAACACGATAAAGCACAAATTTAATTTTCTATTTAAACATAAATTTTGTATTCTTTATTTTAAAGAAGGTAGACGAAAATATAGACTTCTAAGAATAAACAACAATAGAGCGCTGGGCGATTTAATTTCCATGTCGCGTTTATATTTTTGACCATAAATCCTACAGATCCTTTCGAGCGTCCTATTTTTAGATCCGGATACGCGCGAAAAGCTTCGAAATAGTGCCATAAAATGTGTATCAACGACCGCACGACAGTCGACGAAATAAATAAAACTGATTAGCAATGCATGACATTATGTAAGGAAAGCCGGTATCTTGGCGTGGCGATCAGCAATGGCTGGCGCGACAACGCGCTACAATAAATGTCACTCCGTTGTCCGCGCGAGCGTGAAATAAGAAGCGCGGACCCACGATACGAATCGCATCTGCTCTCGCGTGGGCAACGGACAGGTATTCGTATAACTCTCGGTGCGCAAAATTTCTTCTCCAATTCACCGACAGAAGAGAGGCATCTTAAAAGAATCACGTGGACCGACACTATCAGATCCCGGCTCTCTGTTTTTACAAGTTTTTTCAGTAATTAATTCCGTAATTACAAACTCAATCAAAATATTTCTGACACTCGCTAATGACTTGAATTTATGTGCCCCTTTTTTCGTTTGTCATATTCATTTAGTTTCTCATATATTTTTTTTGTTTCAAGCCCTGAGATAGTTTTATCTTGGGAAATAATGATGATTATTCAAAATAAAGATTGATGAAATGTGAGTTAAGAGAGAAAAAGTTTAAAGAATGCGTTACAACCATTGGTTTGCTATGTAGATTTCTGATTGTGTCAAGGGAGACCTGAGATCTAACCTGAATTGAATGCATATCTGATCAGATGCAATCAATATTAGTATGCCTAAATAGACCTGAGCAATGGTGAAAATGCAGAATTATAACTGGGTCCTCGTCCGGATGAATAACTTAATAATTGTAGTCGTGCTTGCCACGCGTCTTGACAACAAATTCAAATAACCCGCTAAAGCGAAAAGATGGCACTGCTAGCGGTCTGCTGGGCCGTTCCGCGCGCCCATTTCCTCATTGTGTTTTTTGTTGCGTTAGAAACAACAACACGTTGGTTTGTTTGTTAGTTTTTCGTTTAAAATGGGAAAACGTAAATATAAAAGTCGCTCGAGATCACCGTCCAGACGTCGGGATCGTGAGCGAGACTCAAAGAAATATCGGCATCGATCGCGCGACAAGTCACGTGAAGATTCACGACACCGCTCGCGCGAAAATGACCGGCAAGTGCATAATTCCCCTCGTCGTTCACGTTCGAGGGAGCGAGGCTCACGCAGTCAATCGAAGGAAGCTTCTTCGGTGAACCATAATGTTTTGTCCAAAATCTTGGAGACCCTCGCGCGCCAAGAGCAACGCTTAGCCGCGATTGAGGTTAGGTCCCAATCACCTACAACGGAGACGGACAAACATGATGATCCCGCACCTACGGAAGGAGATATAGGTATGCAGAAAAGGAAAACGGTTCACGAGAACCGGGGCTGCGAACCAGGTGTGATTTTCGCTGACCCCATTACCTGGGTAAAGAAAATCACAACCGATTTTCCCTTTTCACAAACATACACGTTTTCTCCTTCGTTATTCTAGGTCATTCAGCGAATGATACTGCGACGGTTACTTTTAACGTTCCCGAAGACGTCGCGAGCGACCATAATGAAGATTCCGAAACTCTGGTCAAGGAGCTTTTCGGACCGCGCGAGCCATCCATCGACGAGTTTCAGTGGGACTCGACAATCCTTAATTTTGTTCGTGCCACGGTGCGCTCTGGCTTAGAGGCGGACCACCGACAGGGTTTGTTGACCAAATACCAGGTTAAAAACGATACGGAGTTGTTGGGCCCACCTAAACTGAATAAAATGCTGATACCGGCACTCAAGTCATCTGCGTCGACAATTAAGCGGGACGAATATCAAGTCCAGTCGCAGGCTCAAGTGGCTGCTTGCTTGAACGCTATGGGATCAGCTGTATCGAGTTTATTAGCGCCGGAGATAAAGCAGGTTCTCCCGCCAGAAGCTGATGCTGCGTTGCTTCGTTTAGCCGAGGGAATCCATTTAATGGCGGATCACCAGCATCGCCTCTCGTTGGCCCGTCGAGCATTTATTAAACCAGCTCTTAGTCTGGTAGGGAAAAATGTCGCCGACAACGCCCCTGTCGACGAGTGGCTGTTCGGCAGCTCCTTTGCGGAAGATCTAAAGGATGCTCAAGCCATCGAGAAGGCAGCAAAGGATCTAGTTAAACCTCCAGCGAAACCCAAGTCTGCTACTCAGCCAACACCTGTTCGTGCACCTGTTCCTAATCAGCCGCCTCAAACTCAATATCAGAAAAAAGCGGGAAACGCGAATGCTCCTGGAACCAAGACTGCGGCGAAACCACCAGGGGCGAATCGTTCGAGGAGCCGCAACAGGAGGTCAACCTCTCGGAATCGGTACAATCGTCGGTAGAAATGGTGAGGTCCGCTGGCCGTTTAAAAGAATTTATTCATAATTGGCAAAACATAACAAAAGATTCCACGGTTTTGAACGCCATCAGGGGCTACAAAATCCCTTTTTCACCAACTCCTCCCCCTAGACCTACTTTAGCAGAACCTCATTTCTCAACAACAATGGCTGTGCGTTGTGATCAGGAAGTAAACCGTCTGATGATAAAAGGAGCTATAATTTGTGTTGAGCCGTCACCTGATCAGTTTTTATCAAAATTTTTCCTTATCGAGAAGGCTTCAGGTGGAATGCGGTTCATTTTCAATTTGAAAGAACTAAATTCGTACATTGACCCCCCACATTTCAAATTGGAGGATTGGCGTCTGGCAGTGCAACTTATGCTACCAAATATGGAGATGGCGACACTAGACATCGAGGATGCCTACTTGCTCGTACCCATACATGTTGATCACCGCAAGTATTTGCGTTTTCAGTGGCGAAATGTCACGTATGAGTTCCAAGCGTTACCTTTTGGCCTTTCGACTGCGCCCTATATATTTACCAAAATAATGCGCCCTGTTGTGTCAAAACTTAGAGAGGAGGGTTTTCAGTCGGTCATTTATTTAGATGATTTTCTTCTTTTAGGTTCAACAAGGGATGAGTGCCACAGAAACGTGCAATCTCATATCCACCTTCTCACAGCTCTAGGTTTCGTTATTAACTATAAGAAGTCCGAATTAGAACCGGCAAGACAACGAAAATTCCTAGGTTTCATTTTTGATTCGGAAAATCAGAGTTTGGCAATTCCACCAACAAGACGCGAAAATTTATTTCAATTAATTTCTAAATATTCAGAAAAAGATACGTGTACTATCACGGAATTCGCTAGTTTGATTGGCTCGCTGGTATCAGTATGTCCAGCTGTACGCTACGGTTTGTTGTACACTAAGAATTTCGAGAGAGAGAAGTTTTTAGCGTTGTTGAAGTTTAACAATTCCTACAGAGCGCGGATGACTATTAACATATCCTTGCAAAATGATTTCAAATGGTGGAAACGCGTTTTGAGTGACGGTACTCAGGCGAATAGTATTCGCACGGAGAATTACGTTTTAGAGATTTTTTCGGACGCCTCTCTGACTGGATGGGGTGCGTCATGTGATGGCCGTCAAACCCATGGATGGTGGTCAGAGGGCGAAAAAAGATTGCACATCAATGCCCTGGAATTAATAGCTGCATTTCACGCGCTTAGATGTTTTGCCTCGGAGGTGTGCGATTGCGAAATCCTCTTACGAATCGACAATACGACGGCAATCGCATACATTAATCGTTTCGGTTCCGTACAATATCCTCGGCTTTCTTCTCTCGCCAGAGATATTTGGCAATGGTGCGAGGAGAGGAATATACTCATCTTCGCATCTTATATAGCATCGGCCGACAACATTCTGGCAGATTTCGAATCTCGGAGAGTCGACACAGACACGGAGTGGTGTCTTTCATCCGAAGCATTTGAAGTTATTTTACAGAAATGGGGACCATTTGACGTTGATCTGTTTGCTTCAATGATGAATGCCAAATGTGAGGTATATATCTCTTGGATTCCTGATCCTTGTTCTTGGACAGTGGATGCTTTTTTAGTGTGTTGGAAAAACCTCAAGTTCTATGGTTTCCCTCCTTTTATTCTCATTCCCCGTGTTCTTAGAAAAATTATAAAAGACAAAGCAGAGGGCATTTTGGTAGTACCCTGGTGGCCTTCACAACCGTGGTTCCCCTTGTTCCAACGGCTACTAGTTTCTGAGCCAATTATATTTACTCCGTCTGACGATTTGCTTTCTGCACCCCTTAGGAACCTGCACCCGTCACACAAGACGCTTTCCCTGGGGGCAGCCAAATTATCAGGCAGGCATATGTAGAGCGCGGTGTTCCGGCAAAGGCAATCGACAGCATGATGGCGTCTTTAGCACCTTCAACGATTAAACAATATACCCAACCTTTACGTATATGGTGGAACTTTTGTAAATCACGTAGCTATTCAATTTTTGACCCGAGCGAGCAACAGGTTCTAGAATTTCTCGCGGAACAACTAGAATCGTCAAAGTCATACTCGTCAATAAATACAATGCGCTCAGCAGTGTCTTTAATCGCACGCGAACCGGTCGGGGACAAACATTTGGTAAAGCGATTTTGTAAGGGTGTAAGCAGTATGAAACCACCCCAACCGCGTTATGATTATATTTGGGACCCGGCGCCGGTTATATCAAAGTTGAAAACTTGGTATCCATACGATGATATATGTCTAGATAGATTGACGAAAAAATTAGTCGTTCTGATTGCTTTAGGGTCAGGCCAACGATGTCAGACCTTAGCATTGTTAAAAAGATCAGAAATAATTTCCAATCGTGACCAACTTTTGATTAGGGTACCAGAACGAGTAAAAACATCGGCCCCAGGCCGCCGCCAGCCGTTACTTTGTTTCCCGAAATTTTCTACTTGTCAAGCGTTATGTATCGCGGAACTAATTGAAACTTATCTTATTCGAACCGAAAACCTGCGCATAAAAGAATGCGACTCGCTATTGATTTCATGTAAAAAACCCCACAGGGCTGTGGGCGTCCAAACAATTAGCAGGTGGATTCGGACCACCTTGTCGGAGTGTGGAGTGACTGAAAACTTCACAGCTCACAGCACCAGACACGCTGCGACTTCATTTGCGGCGAAAAAAGGCGTACCGGTTGACTCGATAAAGAGAGCTGCTGGATGGACGGGTGAATCGCAGGTCTTTGCTAATTTTTATAACCGTCCGATAGTCGATGTCAATGCGTTTTCGAAGGCAGTATTGTCATAAGTATTTATTTGATAACTATTATAAGATCACCAAAAGTTTAATATGAAAAGATTTATGATGAGTAATTAGCTTAAGATAATAACCATAATAAAAAACCAACGTTTTAACCCAGCTTTAGTGGCAATTTGTTCTTTGAACAGCTACAATTATTAAGTTATTCATCCGGACGAGGACCCAGTTATAATTATAAAATCAAACGAACTTACCAAGTGAAGTTCGATTGTAATTATAACGGGGTCCTCGTCCGGATGAAATTCCCAACCCTATTAGGCCCAACCCAGCAGATAAAACAATCTCTATTGGTTTTCTGCCATAATTGCCACTATGGATTTGAAGGATGAGGAATGGG
>JAAMPD010001046.1:0-21841 GCA_025266255.1 Trissolcus basalis | reverse complement strand
ATAATTATCTATTTTATATTATATATTATCTATATTATATATTATATTATAATCATCAATTAAATTATCTATTTGATTTAATAATAACGTGATAATTATTCATTACATAAAACGTATAAAAATCAATCAAGAATTTTTAAAAATAAAAGAATCATTTTCATAATCAGCAAGGTCATTTGAATTACAATAAATGACCAGCATATATTTTCTTGATCTTTGAAAACTTGACAAACAAATAGTTTTAGACATGCATATATTTCGAAGATTTCGAAAATAACTTAGGTTTTGTTGTTTCAAAGAATGCTTTCAATTATACACTATAATGTTAAATGATAAATCATTTGAGACAAAGGTGTATGGATTTACTTGATTTTGATGACGATTGAAATCAACTGTTTGGCACGCGTCATAGCGTTCGTGGGTGGAAGGACCGTCGCAGGTGCAATCATACGTGCACGGACGATTCTCTCGTTTCCTGTTACACGCCATCATTGAAATTTAATTTGTCCCTTCCACAAATATACATTTTGCAAAATAAACCAACACTCAATAGCAAAGAAACGCAAATGTTAATTTAAAATTTCACTGTCAATTTTGTTTCGAAATTCAACGAATTGAACAAACTGAACATGTCAACAAACAGCAATGGTTGAAAGTTTGTAACATAACACCCGTTTTGTCGCGGTCAAATCGGTCACATATTTTTCGGCATCGTAATATAATAAAAGCGGCTAAATTCTAGTGTTCTTATAATAAACAAGAAGCAAAACAATAATAATAATAATGGAAAAGTGTCTCACACAATGAAATACGTTTTTCATGTCCGTTTCGAAGGGCGTTTCTTCGATGTCCGACCACGAAGCAGAAGAAGTCAATGATTCACAACAAAGCGCAGTAAATTTAGGTTAAGATGTGTGAAGAAATAATCAAATAAAGTTGATTAATGTCGGAAAAATGTGTTTAACCGCGATTTGTTTTAATATTAGACGAGACTGGCAGTGAAAATGACGTGGGTGTAGAATCTGTAAAATCAGTGGCTAAAATTAAAGGTTATGACGAGCCAACATCAACAGAGGTCCATTATCCGCAAGATGAAGAAACGACGGGAAAACAAACCGATCAAAATAATGATCCTGAAATCACAATTCATGGTTATTGTTTGTGTATTAATGTTTGACCCAACTGATAAACAATTGATTCCAAATATTATCACTGCAACAATATATTTCAAATTCGAGTTTTGTATATCATTTAAATGTTGAATTGTTTCTTTTTTTCAGATTCTAATACTGCAGCTAATGATATCTGCAGGATTTGTCATATGGGAGACACTTTGTCACTAATTTCATCTCAGTCTCAAGATAAGAATCCTTTTCCAAGCGGCAGTCGTCGAAATTTTGGTTCGTTGCAAACCAATTTGATCCATCAGGAATTAATGTCTGCTTGCAAGTAAGTGTACACAACAACAACTGTTTATTTTCATTGAAGGTGAAATGGCATAGAGACATTTTGTCTCTCTCGTACAATTTAGTTATTTTCTGATTTATCATTATTTGACAAATAATTAAAAAAAAAGTTCGTTCAGTGGCTTTGTATATCTGAAAAAAAATTATTTGTTTGACACATTTATTTGTCCCAATCGTCTGTCAACAGTTGCAGTCAAAATTAATTTTAGTAGAGTCAACCACTTCTCCCAAGATATACAAAGCAACTGAACAAACTATTTTTTTCAAATTATTTGTACAAAAAAAAAATAATAATAATAAATTAATAAATAAAAAAATAAATAAATAAAATTAAAAATAAAAAAAAATTAAATTGTGCAAGAGAGATAGAATATACATATGACATATCACCTTAAGTACAAATTGATATTTCGATTGAATGTAACATTTGAGATGTAATTATTTATTAGGTGTCGAGGAACAGTCGGACTAGTGCACAGAGAATGTTTGGAGAGATGGTTTACAGAATCAGGGCATACGAGGTGCGAGTTATGTGGTCACGAGTATGCAACCAAGAGTGTCTTGCGATACAATGTTGCTCGCAGCATCGCTGTTTGGTTCAACATGGTCATAGCGACTCGTCAAGTAAATCCTTTCATGTTTTCATTTATTTCATCGATCATTATAACATTTCCAACTATGTAGATTTTCCCATTTCTTGCCATACATTTTTAATACTCAGCAAAATTAAAATATACTATTTTTGTTATAAATATATATTGTTTCATAATCTATAAAAGAATATTCTGAGGGTTTCGATTCAATTAAGTAAATTCGGTTAAAATCTCCACGACAAAAAATGGGATATATTTATTATTATACTTTTTTATTATTATTCTATATATAATATTTGTTTATTATTATTATATATATAGATATATTTATAGTTCATAATATAAATATTATTTATAATAATTTTGGGATTAAAAAGAAAAAAGTCATCTTGGAATGATATTAAAAAGTTCAACTTCATCTCTGAGAAATACTGAATATTATTGTATATTATATTTTTGTTTATTCTCTGACTATTAAAATACGAAAATTCACATACATAGAACTAATTGTCAATTCTTTAACTCTACAGGTACTTTTAGATATTATGTACTTGATAGTAACTACACCGCTGGCGCTATTTTCTTGTTATGTTTGTACAACAGCGATAAAGTTATTGTTTCAAAATGGACTCAGAGAAATACCTTGGACAATTGTAGCAATGCTACCAACATGCTCTCTCACGTTGTTCGCTTATTGGGGATGGCTAGTCACTTTAAGCAGGTTTATTTTCAAATCAAATTTTATATTCTTCAGATTGATATTCTCAAGTAACTATATTCATTTATTGTCATTCAATCAAAGGTTACATGGAAGAAGATGGCGCCGATACTGGAGACACAATTACGTCATCCGGCTTGATACATCAGCCAACCAAAGTATTACTTACCCGACGCAAAATGAAGACTTTCAGGATACTTTGAACGCTTCATGATTGCCTCGACGTTTTTTTTTTGCCTGTTCACGTTGTTTATTGAACGAGCGCACGCGCGCAAAAAAAGCACACGCCATTTAATTACGCTTCATGAAAGAATGTCGTTAATCATTGCTTTAATTAAAGTACATTGCTCTTCTTTTGCTGGTCGCACGATCAAACGCTATTATGAACAATAAACAATTATCATTGCATTCGAATTCTTGTCAAAGTTTTAAGTTGAATATGCATCACGATTTCAATAGTATGCACGATTTTATTTTTTCAGAATAGTTTTTTAGTGCATGCCAAGTTAAAGTTCTTCTACGTGTCACATTTTTCACGCTTCAAGTTGACTTTTTTTCAGCAACTGTACAAAACGAAAACAAAAAACAACAAGCATGAACATCATTTCATCACCTGATTATAAACGACCCACAAGCTGGGGTCCTTGGATTCACTTTTCTTCATGCACCTCTATTTTCTCCTATTTACGATTCTTCGACGAAATCGGGCGGAGGAAGAGATGAATCTTTTACGCGCCATATCCGCGAATGCATCCGGTGCAAGAGTTGCAGCGTTTCATATTTAATATAATAAAATTGACGTCGTGCAACACTGATACGCTAATAATTTTCAAGTTAAGTATAGGTTTTGGTAAAAAATTCATGTCCTAGTGGAAAAATGAATTTTTTTGTGTATATTTATTAATATTCTGTTGAATTTGCAAGTATATTAATTTCAATCTTTTACATGTTACAGAGTGATTGAACGAAAAAATTGTCATAAATAGATTACATTTTTCGAAAGGATACACCATAAAGTTAAAGTAGCTGCATCGAATGAATTGCTCGCATCCCTTGAGCCGAAATTTATAGTCGATGATAAAGGTATCTAGCTGTAGTTCTGCACTATAAAGTTGGTTTAACGAGCTGGCAAGAGCTCACGATGCACGCACGTCTATAAATCCGGCGTACCAGTTTTCCAACAACATTTGCTAATGCCTGTTACGTTTATAAAATCAACAAAAAAGAGTCTTGCGATGCCCATCTGTAGATTAAATTCTTTTTATGAAACAAAGAATTTCAGTTTGGGAAAAATTACGATTTCAATTTAAAGGAAACGTTTTGAACAAAAATTGTATTTGCAGTATTTATAACTGTTCAACTATATACATTTTTTGTTCAAATTATTATACTGTTTTGTGACAGCTTAGCATATATACTGATAAATTTATGAAATGAAAAAATCCGACCTCAACTTCAGTGTTAATGAAATACAGATATTCTCTCATGATTTTACGGATTTGTAATTTTGAAAATTGTCTAATAGAATGGTGTTTTTTGTAGTAAGGTATCTCTGATTTTATAACAAGTGTCCAGGAAAAAAATTAACATTTTGTTTGGTTTATGATAGTAAAAAAAATTCCTCTACCGTGACAATGTTTGAGAACATTGCCGTGACCAGGATTCGAACCTGGGTTACTACGGCCACAACGTAGGGTCCTAACCACTAGACGATCACGGCTAACAGAGGAAGTAGAGTAAAAGTCGTCCCAAGATATTTTCAACGCTCAGAAGTATTCGTTCAACTGTAACATTCGATGGGTTTTGAAATACTTTCACTTCCTTTCAACAGGTAATCATCAAATCCCGTAAACTTTTTCCTTAGAATTTAATATTTCATTTTTATGAATTGTCATTGGGAGTATAGATTAATCATGTGATACTAGTGGTAGTTGTACAACCTATTAAAAATGACCCCTATAAGGATACAAAAATATCATCAATTAACTTTTAACGTGAATTTGAACATTTATTGGTACAATTTTTATGAAATCTGTACTTTTATAGTTGCCGTATTAGTTAGATACATTATCACCAATTAACCTTCAGTCATAATGTTTTTGCACCAATTGTAAAGAAATTTTTATAAGTAATAAATTTTTTTAATAACTTATCCAAATGAAATATGCAAATGTGCAACCAAAATTAATATATAAAATTAATATATAATATAATTTGATGGAAAAGTATACATACTTTTTAACAAAATGCTTTTTTAAAATGTCGAATTGAAGATTAACCCCTCGGAATGCCCGCCGTGTACTTTGTACAAGGTGCATCGTAAAATTGACATAAAATGTTTTCTATTTGCGCTATTGAATTGATTTTTTTTTATCCCTCGAGTACTATGTTATGCATGCTAGGAAACATAAATAACCGGAATTCGTTGATTAGAAACAAAATTATCTTAGATTACTAGTGGACAGAGTTCGGCCCACCGGCGCGCGGTAGCAGTGCGCGCATGTTTGTTATTAGCATATTTTACTTAGAGTTTAGAAATGAAAACATCACTGAAAAGAAAAGAGGTAAACACAAAACATTAAAGTTATTCCTTCTTTAACACACAAATAATAATCTGTCATTTTTCATAAAAAATAATTTATGCAAATAATATATACATTTTTGTTATTTATATAACAGATAAATTATAACCATGAAATTATATTTTTTATGAAATAATATTAATTAATTAATTAATTAATTAATTAATTTATATTTCTTGATTGATTATTCAACGATTTACATTTAAAAAAATGATTTAAAAATATTAAAATAATATTCACTATACACTTAGAAGTCGTCTCGTGTACAAAAACACAGTGCGTGCGTTCGCGTATATTTTGGGTGCGCGCGTTTCGAAGGGTTAAGTTGGCCGCAGATCGGACCATTAAGAGGATGTCTAAGCCGATGGCAAAGTTCAAATCCTGTTTTTGGCGGGAAAACCAATGTTTGGTGAATTTCGCCAAAAAATGGTACAAATATTGACGACATTCATAATCATACAAATCTTTGATCGTTTTAGAGTATTTTGGAACAAATACCAAGACAATTGATAGTGAAATGCGATCACAAGTTGTGACCGCGTTTTTTCTGTAAATTCGGCATCTGCCAAGCCCACCTCAAAAACGCGGTCACTAAATATGATCGCATTTTACAATCAATTGTTGCATTTTAAGTTTGTAAATAATCTATAAAAATGAGAGAATTGTATGATATAAAAATTAGTAAACAACTCGTGTTTACTCTCATTGAAAAATAACAAAAACAAAATTTTTACACCAATGTCGGTAATGTAGGTCGCACACGACTTAGACATCCTCTTAAGGGGAGTTTAACGAGTGTTATGTGAAGCATTTTGATAGAATAAAATAGACCAAAATTAATTTCTAAATATTTTGTTATTTTTAACGTATAATTGGGGGTGCTGAGATGAATAGCTCAGAAACAAATGTTTGAATTTGTCGGTTTCCAAAATTGGACTAAAATTCGGTTTTTGTGGACTTTAATGGACCTTAATTAGACTAAAATGTACTTTTATTTTATTAATTTTTAATCGTGTTTCAACTTTTCTCAAAGAGTTTTGGTAATTTTGGGCTGAAAACCTAAAAAAACAGAAAATACAACAAAAATCATACGATTATTATTTTCAGACACTATTTCATGCAACCAATTTATAACTTAATTTAGTTATCATCATTTTATATTAAAACATAAAAACAATGTTAAAGAAAATTCTTCAATTTAATTGTTGGACTTGTTTGTTATGAAAAAGGATACAATAACAATTGTGAAATAACTGCGCGGGCGGAACAAAACAGAACAGATTGTTGCCCTTCATATTAGATAACCTGCCATACACGCACACAGCAAAACAGAGCATAACCTCTATCGTAACAGATTGTATCAAGCTCTGCAAAAATAAAAATAACGTTATTGCACAGTACGAAGAAGAAAAAATGAAGAGAAAGTTTTGAGGAAAAATTGTGCACGTGATTCGAGCCTGCTCGCTCATTTACACAAATGTACCGAAACGCAAGCAATGTCAGAGTGCGATCCGTAAATTGGATGACCTGATGTACAACTCTCAAGTATGATCATTCGATCAGATCGGCCAAATTTAATGTCGTTCCAAAATTCACAATACAGTTGGACCGATGACCTGCCGGTTTGTAAACAATCAGGTACGTAAACAAACAAATTTTTTATTTTTCTTTCAGTTAAAATTTCACCGACTTGCAAATCGTTCAAATTTTTATACGTAGACATAACCTAAAAATAGTTCAATTTCATATTTTGTTTAAACTAGTTGAAATAATAATTTTTTTTATAAGAAAAAAAAAACTTTTTTCTTTATAAATTTTCTGTGTTTTTGTTTTTTGTTTAATCATTATTTTGGTATTTTGATAATAAAAAGAATGTTTGTTTTTGCAGGTATAGGATTTTCAACAAATCAAATTTATCACGAACATGGATATCGTCAAGAAGAGCACACATTTGAAGACCGAAGTTTTCATTTTCGGTACGATGATTCTACGTATTTATATGGAATTTTTGATGGTCATGAGGGTACAAAGGCGGCAAATTTCGCGATGCAAAAAATGGCTGCCGAACTTTTGCTGGGCCAACTTTCCGGCAAAACAACTAACGATGAGATTAAAGAAGTCCTTAGGTAAACAACAATTGATTGATTAATTGTTTTTCTGAACTAGTTTGAACATGTTTTGGAAATGGGGTTTTTTATTTTAGGCAAGCATTCACGGCTGTGGAACGGGGATATTTTGATTCAATAGGTGATATTTTAGCTGAGAGAGCTAGTCTCCAATTGGACATGCCTGATGGTTTGACCTCATATGAAACTTACCAAAAGTATCCTGAATTGGTAAATTTGATTTCAGTATTCTGTCTAAGAAACTTCAAATGAATTTACACTGACAGAAAAATATATAAAATAAGTCCAAACATTCTCAGAAATGTTATCACACAGTACTGTAACCTGGTCATAAGTCGTAAAAAAACAAAATATTACTTTATCACATTTACCATAAAGACAATAATTTCTGAAATATGTCAAAAAAAAATAATCGATGAAAATGTTGACTTTATTGTTTAATCTAATAAAAATGTCATTTATGACTTCGTCACTGTACAGTTTGGTAATTGTAATATAATCTTTTCTTGATAAACTTATGATTTTGATATTTACGTCTTCTTAAGAAATTTATTTCTATACTAACACTAAAATTTTATTATGAAAGTTGTATTTCAATTTAGAAACAATTTGTAATAATAAAAATAATAAATCATAAAGTTTTTTTAGATGATGGATTTTTCATCTACTTGGACTTAAAAGTCGCATTAAATAGACTTCAAGAGATGATAAAACGTGTGGTAATGTTTTTTTTTTTTTTTTTTTAGGTTGGATAGACTGAAAGCTTTGAACTGTGAATTATCATCAGGAACTAGTGCAGTAGTGGCTTTGATATACAAAGGCCGGTTATTTGTCGCAAACGTTGGAGACAGTCGAGCTTTGCTTTGCAAAACCGACAGCAATCAAGTATTAAGAGTAGTGCAGCTGAGCGTGGATCATGATTTAAAAATGAGGACGAGTTGTTGCGGCTTTCACGTCTTGGTTTGAACATTCATTCAGTTAGACAAGGTACAATTTTTACATTCGTTCTGGAATGATAATAAACAATCGATAATCGACGAACGAGATCAATATGTCAGACAGACAAGACTAACTAGAAAAAAAAAAATTATTTAAGGATCGCACCTTGGCAATCAAGAAAACACCAGATGTCTAGGCAATTATTTAGTCAAGGGTGGTTACAGAGAGTTTGAGGAACTTGCTGCGGCGACGTCTGAACCAATCATTGCAGAACCGGAAATTCACGGAGGCATAGATTTGGATGAGTCTTGTCGTTTTTTATTGCTCATGTCTCGAGGACTTTACAAAGCTCTCGAGGAGGCTTCAGGCACTGACCAAGTTAATAAGCAACTTGCCTTGATGTCCGTTGAACAGGTACACAAAATTATGCCAGTTATAAAATTCTGTACAGAAAAAGTTACAGGATGCAATTGCTAACAGAGGAAATTTTAAAAACGAATATAAAAATAATGAATGTAAACAAAACGAAATGCAATTCATATTTTTATTAGAATATTAATTGTAATCATTTTGAATTATAATTAATAATAATAATAGTAATTAATATTATGTAATAATAATAACTAATATAAATAATAATACCATTTATAATAAAGCAATAATTATTTATATTTTTAATAAATATATTAATATTATTGATAATAATTATGTTGTAATTGATATAAATACATATTGTTCAATTATAATGTTTCATAAACCAATGATTCATTTATGAAAATAATTTTTAACTAATCTGTTGAATTTTTAAACTGGGGCATACAGTACAGTCGAAATTGCATTTTTCAAATTATAATTAATTATAATAATTTGAACATTTCATGGACTCATTATATAATATATTGTTGATGGCTGTCGAAGAAATTACTCCATACCATTTCAAGATTATTTTATGCAAATTTGCAGGATAGAAATTGTTTTTCTGTTTCTGGAAAGTTGAAATTTGTATCAAATTGATTCAGGATGATTTATCAAATTGATTTTATTTTAGATCGCGATAAACAATTTGGCCAAGTATGAAAATATTTGATATATATTTAAATTCGAGATATTTTATTTGAAACTATTGTATTTTAGAAATTGAATATCTCAGCTTAGAAGCAGTTAAATTTTGCAAAAAATTTTCTCTAGATGCGTTCGTATTGGATTTATAATTCACAATTATTACAAAAAGTTCTGACTATTTTGCTGAGTTGTATGTCACACCTGAAAATGTTAATATAATATTAAATTACAACAATAATAACAATAATATTAAATATAATTTAATATATAATTTTAATTTTAATAATTTAATATAAATTTTTATATATTATTATATATTTTATGTATCATATTAAATATAATTTTATAAAATTTGAAGCATTAGTTATATTGAAAATTAAATATAAAATTTCGATAAAAAATCAGCTAAACTATTATTTTTGAAATAGTTAAATATAAACATTTGTTCAACTATTTAGAGACCAACCATTATTTAAATATATTATTATTATTATTATTATATAATATTATAATATTACATCATATTCGGAACGGGAGCAATAGTGAAATTAAAATTTCCATAAAATCAATGAACTAAAACTTTTCCTTTTGAAACAGTTGAAAAATGACAATTTGCTTTTACAGTTTAGGGAACAATCAACATTAACTGGTGTAGCTCAAGCCATAGTGGACAAAGTAGTAAGGATGCATCACGACTCAAAAATGAGCAGCACTCAAGCAATCGGTGGAAAACGAGACGACATCACGCTGCTGGTGCGTAACTTCAACTACCCTCTGCGGTGTCAGAAGAGTCCAGCCGTATCGCCGACGTCGCAACGACACGCGACCGCGATCTCGGACCTGTACACTGGCTCAACCTCCGGGACCTCCTCATCGTCAGAAACAAGTCGCCCGGTGGCCGACCGCAACGCAAAGATCAAAGCCTACGTTGACTTCAGCGAATATTTTGCCAACGTCGAAAGAAAGAGGCGCGAGGGAACCCTCCCCGACGACATGAACTACTGAGCCCACTCTTTCTCTCTGTATATAAAACCCCCACGAGATTGTAAATACTTAATTTATTGAACAAACAAATTAAACAACCTTTTGATTATTCCTTTTTTCGTATTATTTAATATCCGCGACAGCACTTACGAGATTGGTATTGTAAAACAATTGGACAAAATGTGTTTCTGTGTTATGCGTCATGTTCACAAGTACTTCGTTGGCATGCATTTAAGTCGGTCATACGCGGCCTTCTCGAGGCACTCGCGATGATCCGGGTGGGCGATTTGTATGAGCGCGTTCGCCCTCTGACGAAGAGTCTTTCCAAAAAGATCGGCTATGCCGTGCTCCGTTACCACGTACTGCGTTTGCGCTCGAGTGCTAACAACTCCGCCGCCTGTAATCAACCACAGATAAATTTCATGTTCTAAAATCGAGTCGATAACATTTCGATTTCAATGCGATTAATGATTGACCTAGTTTGAGAACTGGTTGAATTTTGCTCTCGCCGGTGGCAGTGGTCGATGGCATCGCAACAATTGCTTTTCCCTTTCCGTCCGTGCCGATGTAAGCGCCTCGCAAGAAATCGAACGACCCTCCGAAACCGGAGTACATCTTAGTGCCCAAGCTGTCGGAACAGACTTGACCCGTTATGTCCATCTCGATGCAAGAATTAATAGCAGTCATCCTAGGTTGTCGCATGATGTTTGTCGGACTGTTGGTGTAATTGTAGCCCATCATTTCTAAAGGGGACAGAATATCGTAGCCCTGTTATTTTTGTTAATACGTTTCAAAATTGTCGTTGTAACAATTGTAATTGCGTACCAACGAACGGATTGTCGTGGATGAACTCGTAAAGTTTGCGAGTTCCTAGCGCCTGCGACGCGACGATCTTCCCGGGGTTCATTGTTTTGAATTTGTTGGTAATCGCGCCGCGCTCGGCCAGCTCGATCATGCCGTCGCTCAGCATGTCCGTGTGAATGCCGAGGTCCTTGTGGTTGCCCAGGTTGCAGAGGATCGAATCGGGGATGTTGCCAATGCCCATCTGTAATGTCGCACGGTCGGACACCAGCCGGTCCGCGATTATCTTTCCGATCTCAAGTTCAATGTCGTTTGGCGGAGCGCTCGACACACAAGGCAACGGACAATCATGTCGCACGGCAAAGTTGAAGTGACTGAAGTGGATCACCGTGTCGCCGTAATTTCGTGGCATGTGCTCGTTCACTTGGGCTGGTTCAAACATTTTCATTAGAGTACAAATTTGAAAATTTGTACAAATTTGTAACAAATGTTACAAAAGTAACATTTTCCAAGATTGTATTTTGTGTAAATGCTCCCTCACCAATTATGACTTTCGCTGTGCTCGCAGCAGCTTTTGTTATGTCGGCATTGGTACCGAAGGAACAGAATCCTCTTTCGTCTGGAGCACTCACGTGAATAAGAGCAATGTCAGGGACAATTGTGTGATCGTAAAACATCTTTGGCACGTCATGGAACGTTATCGGGATGTAATCAGCCCGACCGTCATTTACAGCCTCTCTCACATTTGCACCGATGTAAAAGTTGATCGACCTGAAATGCTCTACAATAAACAATTTTTTTTTTAAATTATGTTTTAATTTTGTTTTACTTTTGTTCATTTTATTTTTGTTTTAATTTAATTGTAATTTTTTGTTTTGTGAATGTAAATTGATAGTGGGATGTAAATTAATTTACTCTCAAATTCAGGGGCACTGAATGGAGCATCGCCTTCGAGGGACAAGTGAATTACTCTGACGTCGCGTAAATTGTCACAAACTCCGTGCTCTGTCAATGCTCGGATCAGTTCAAAAGGTGTTCCTGCGCCACCCTGAATGTACACCAGATGATCTGCGAAATTTTTTACAATTTTGTCATTAATCAACTTTCAAATCACCAAATTTGAACTTTCAACATTTTTTTTTTTTATTGTGTAAAAATGAACATTTTGACATGAAATAACGACTGTCATATTTACCCGTATTTATGGCCTTTACTGCATCTTCCACGCAAACCCATTTTGGACATTTTCGGAGCGGATAGTACAATTCCCGTTTGATAATGTTTTTTACAGCTGCGGTAGTGCTGAGATTTGGTTTTTGACTGAAAAATGGACTCAGAGTTTTCGGCAAGCTCCAGGCACTTCGAATGTAACGACTCAGACTGCGTATCATTTTGGAATATTTTTAAAAATTTCACAATTCGATTGAGTTTTTCACTTTTGAAATTTTTATTGATTATCGCGGATGATTTTCATTTAAAATAACATTACACTGTAATTTAGAAGGTTTCGTGTCGAAAATTGTTCCTTACGTTATAAATGTGGCATGTCAGCGCACACAGAATTGACTGGCGAATCGTCAATGTTCGTTTGTTTCATAAAACAAACAAATTTTCCAAAATCCATGTTCTCTTTTTTTCAAACGTTGATTTATTTTAAAACGAAAGATTAATTCTGTGGCCAATATGAAAAACCAGTCAAGTATATAGGGTTTGCGTACACACTCAACTGGTTTTTCCTTTTAGCCGCAGAATTCACCGGATCTGATTAAATTGCTCGATTTCTTATACATTTTTTTGTCTTTTATTTTCAAACAAAATGAATTATTGTACATCAAACCATGGTCGAAAAATAAAATACATGCGGATAATTTTATATTGAGGCAGTGTATATCGTTACAGTATATCCATCTTTACATCTCGTAACGCAAAGTTTAGTCATTGAGCTCGTTTATAAAAATAATGTAAACGGGCTTGATGCCTCGTCTCGATGCACGTAATTTACAAGATGTCTCTGGGCGCTGCGACGTAACAAGATCACAGCCGTTGTAACATCTCAAATGCCGCGAGGTCTCAAATTGAACAATCTAAAAATGAATGTCACTGTCCCGCAGCCATTTTTTTCACAAAACGTTCTCGTCTACAGTGACCGTTGCGAAACGCGATCTAAGTTTCACAAGTTTGTCGAGGAAGTGCGGCTAGTTAACAAACTCTATTAACCCGTACTAGCCTCTACAATGACACCGCCGACGGAAACCGAAAACAATTTAATCTCATTGGCTACTTCAAACAGTGCAACACCAAAAGTTACAAAATATAAATTGAGATAATTCAATTTGTATTTCAACAAAATGGAATAATTTAGAATTTTCAAATTGAAATGGAATTGATTCATTGATATAATAGTAATAGCGATTCGGTAGACGGACAACAACGTTGATTGTGGACAATCAGTTTCATGAGTAAAATAATAAAAACGCAGTCAAGTAAAAGTTTCTTATTTGCAAAAAGAAATAAAATACACAGTTTGGTAGAAAAATATTGCTCGCGATGTCTCAACTAAACGACGGGTTATTGTTTGTAAATCTAAGTGACCAATTTGTCGTGGCAAAATTATGGCGATGGCATGACCTTGAGGCGGTCGAACGCAGCCTTCTCGAGGGTTTCGCGGTGGTCTGGATGCGCAACCTGGATCAGTGCGTGTGCCCTCTGCTGGAGGTTCTTGCCGAATAGACTAGCAATACCGTGTTCGGTTACAACGTACCGAACAAGAGCTCGAGATGTTACCACACCCGCACCTAAAATAAATAAAAATATTCATTATCCATTTTCGCCTAAAACACAAATTCGAATGAAATAATTGTTATCAATTATTTCAACTGAATTTATTGTTACAATTGATCAAAGATTGAAAAAGAACAAACAAACAAAATTATCAAAAATATACCAACCCAAATTCAAAACGGGTTGAATTTTGCTAGCTCCTTTGTTTGTCGTTGATCTGAGAGCAATGATTGGCTTTCCGCGTCTATCTTCGCTCATTGCAGCGCCAGAAATGAAATCAACCTGGCCGCCAAAACCTGAGTACATCCTGGTTCCAATACTGTCCGAACTGATCTGCCCAGTCATGTCGACTTCGATACAAGAATTGATAGCGGTCATTTTCGGTTGCTGAGCGACTATCCTTGGGTCGTTGACGTAATCAACAGCCAACATTTCTAAAACGATAGTATAATAAAAGTTAGTATAAATATAATAAAAGCATTAATAAATGAGCACCATTTCTTGTGTGTTGTTTAAACAATATAAAGATAAGACATCTGGTTAAACAAAAAACGAGGTGAAAAAAAGTTACACATCATAACTGCAAGCAGTTATGACCCTCCGGGGGAAATTTTAATGAATATTTGAAGTTTGTTAATGATGGTGCCAATGGACTTACATTTGGATTGGATTAAGAGGATGTCTAAGTCGTGTGCGACCTACATTACCGACATTGGTGTAAAAATTTTGTTTTTGTTATTTTTCAATGAGAGTAAACACGAGTTGTTTACTAACTTTTATATCATAAAATTCTCTCATTTTTATAGATTATTTACAAACTTAAAATGCAACAATTGATTGTAAAATGCGATTATATTTAGTGACCGCGTTTTTGAGGTGGGCTTGGCAGATGCCGAATTTACAGAAAAAACGCGGTCACAACTTGTGATCGCATTTCACAATCAATTGTCTTGGTATTTGTTCCAAAATACTATAAAACGATCAAAGATTTGTATGATTATGAATGTCGTCAATATTTGTACCATTTTTTGGCGAAATTCACCAAACATTGGTTTTCCCGCCAAAAAACAGGATTTGAACTTCGCCATCGACTTAGACATCCTCTTAAGTAAACATCGCGAAAATCATATAAGAAAAGCCTTTTTTTCGAGTCTCTAAAGTCTGACTAATACGTTATATCCGGCATTTTCTCATCACACCAGCGCCATCTATAGGCGATTTCATTTGCAAATAGGAAAATGAACATTTCCCTAAAAAGAGAAAGACCCACCGATGAAGGGATTATCGTGCATGAAGTCGTAAAGTTTTTCAGTGCCGACGCAGAAGGAGCCGACGATTCTTCCTCGATGGTTCTTTTTCTTCTGGCTGTTGGTGATGCAGCCCTCGTTGACGAGGTCGACGACGCCATCGCTGAACATCTCGCTGTGCACTCCCAAATCCTTGTGGCCCTTCAAGGAAGCGAGCACAGCGTCAGGAATGCTGCCAATTCCAAGCTGCAAGGTCGCGCCATTCTCCACAAGATTATCCGCGATGAGCTGCCCAATCTTCTTCTCCTCTTTGCTGGGTTCCTTGCCACCGTGACTGGGCAGTTTCGTGTCATGCTTGATAGCGAAGTCGAAGTGGCTGTGATGCACTAGAGCATCACCAAACGTCCTTGGCATGTGCTTGTTCACTTGTGCTACGATAATTTTGGAATGAATCAACGCGGATCGCACGCAGTCAACGCTTGTTCCTAACGAGCAGTAGCCTTTGCTGTCAGGCGGCGACACGTGAATCAGAGCAATGTCAGGCTTCACGTAGCCCTCGTCGAACAGCTTAGGGATCTCGTGGAGGAAAATTGGCACGCAATCCGCCCGGCCCTCATTCACTGCAGCTCGAACGTTGCCCCCGATGAACAAACTCATTGATTTGAAATGTTCTGCAAACAGTCATCAACGTTAATTACCGTCGTAATCAAATTCATTATCATTCATGCTTTTTTATCATTCGTACACAATTATCAAAACCACAGTAATCAAAGTATTTTGTCAAAAAGCTAATTACTGCTTTTTATTTGTCTGTGATTAATTTCGTTTTACTTTTACTACTATTGCTGAAAAATATAAAAACTGAAGATGGCAATGCCAGATAAAGTCACTTATATTGCCATGTCTTCAATTTTATAGACTATTACTAATTATTAATATAACAAAAATATTGTTTTTTTTTTATTGACATGAATATGTCTACGCTAGGAAGTTTAAAAATTTGTGTGTCACAGACATGTTACCCTCTCCCGCCAAGTGCTCATATTCCCCCCACTCTATCCCTCGGGAGAGGGTGGGGGGAACGAACGAATATTTCGTTTTTGTTTCATTTTGCTCGATAATATTCTTATATATTCCGTATATATGATGCCTTTTCAATTTCGCAGACATATCCATGTTACAAGGTATTTTTGTGTCACTTGTAACTGTTTTATTTTTCAGATTGTGTACTTTGTACGCACTTGCATATTCCTTTTTGGCAAACACTGCGTCACCCTCGAGGTGCATGTGGTAGAGTTTCACATTTCTCACATCCTTTTTGACTCCGACCTCAGTCATTCCTCTCAACAGTTCCACAGGTGTCGCTGCTGCAGCCTGGCAAAAGACAATACTTTCTGCAAAATGAAAAAAATATGGTTTTAAGTAAAATAAGTACAAAATACAAAATAGAGAATATAAATAGTGAAAATGGGTATAAATTAGATATAAAAATATTTGACTAACATTGGTATTTCACTTCCCTAGTGAAAAGGATCATATATTGTCCATACATAAAACATATATTGACAATATATCATCCATATATTGTCAATGTAATTTCAATGTATTGACGAATATATGAATAATATATTGACCATATATAGACAATATATTGCCAATCTATGAACAATATATTGATTTTTTTAGAAAATTGCTAAAATATTGCCAATATACAGTCCATATATGAAAAATATTAAAAAATATATGGTCAATATATTATCAATATATTCTCAATAGACTGTCAATATATTGGCATATATTGCCAATATACTGACAATGTATTGTCAATATATTGTTCATATATATTGTCATTATATGATTTTATAAAAAATAATATATTGTCAATCTATTGATAATATATTTTTTTACTGCACTGAATTTTTTTTATTTTCAATTGGAAGGTGCTTACACGTTATCAATTAGACTACTATCTTCTCAATGAAAATAAAAATAAAATTTTCTGGCCTAAAACAGAACTGAAATGAACTTGAACAGCCTCTTATACTTTGAACTAGGATCCCAAGTGCGAATCGCGTGGTTTTTGTTTTGTTCATAACATATCAGAGGAGCTCGCACAAACTTCATGACCTTGACTTATTGTCTAGTTATAATCAGCATCACCGCCACTCTTTTCCAAGTCAATCAACTATATGTTATCAATGTTCTGACGTTATACATTTAATCGATTGCACATTTCTGTAACATTGACTAGGTATATCCAACGAGTATTTTTCCTTTTTTTCATTACGTTCAATTTAAAAGAAAAACAAATACGTTCATTTTGTATACGTTCATCTTTTTCATTCGGTAATTGAACCTTGACCAAGTTTATGCTTAGCCCGCGAAACCTTGGCAAACCATCCTGCACTTGGCACCGACAACGTAGTTGACATTTCATCAAAATTGTTGCTGCCTCATAAAAACCAATGGTCCAAAATCATAAAAGGTCAAGAACCCCAATCTGTGATTGTTTCAACGAGCCCATTGTCAACAACTTTCATTCTCATTTTTCTTATCAAAATATAACTCTAAGAACGGCGCACCCGACCTTTGATCAGTATATTTGAATTCAACCGAGCGGCATACTATAAATAACATTTTACTTGAGAATCAGCGCCTGTTGTTTAGAGTTACATATTTTTCCAATTGGGCGAGGTTTCGTTCTTCCAATTTGCCATTCATTCGTTTCACTTGCACCGCATTTTTAAATTTCCTTTGAAATGTTTTTTAGATTGTTCGTACAAATTTATCTTATCTGTGATTATGCACTGATTCTATTCTCTGATTTATAAGAGAGTCTGTTATATAAGTTTTGATTAAATATTTTCTTTACTTATTTTTTTTTTCTTTTTTTGGAATTGAATTTGTAAACTTGAATACGAGTGGTAAAAATAAAAAGATAAGGACGAAAGAAGGGACAGATAAAATCAATGTTGATGGCTGGCGTTGAAAAGTGTCGAGTTCCAGAAACCTTGCCATTGCACCTCCAAAGACTTGGGCATGCATTTGAATGACATGAATTAGCTTGAAACAAATGTTGAGCCACGCTCGGCCATTAATATAGACCTGGGTTACGAAGGTCAGTCTCACAGATAGTCCAATGCATTTTTACACACAAATTATTTGTACGAACAATCAGTCTATTCGATTGGCACGTTTTGTTTATTCATTTATTTATTTATTCCAAAATTATAGGCAGCATGTATACACACTGAAAAAAAAAAACTCACTGATATTAAGTATGTAATACACTTGAAAAATTTACTTAAATTAAGTATATTTCACTTGAATCAAGTATATTTTACTTGCTTCAACTTTTTTTCAGATTGAATCAATCGATTACTTCAATCAAGTATATATATCCTCAAATATATGTGAGAATATTTTCTACTTCATTCAAGTTAAATATATTAGGTAGCATTTTTTTCAGTGCATCCTGATATTTTTGTTTCTTGTATCCATCACGCTCAGTCTAGGTGGCCAAGAGTTCCTCCGGGTGATCCATTCCCTATTTTTTCCATCCTATTTTTGAGAGCCTTATACATTCTGATATTCCTATGAACTAGATTTCACAGCATTTATATTTGGTCTGGTCTCCAAATAATGTACAATTCAAATCAATTTTCATCAATTCAAAATTCCCTTCTTCAATTTTTTGTTCTATTTTTTGTTCTTTTTTTTTTTTTTTTTTTTTTTTTTGTTAATAATACATTTGCAATCAGTCAAATATTTTGTTTATGCCAAATAGATAAAGAATATTGGCATGTTGATAAATGTTTAAGATAGTATTTTAAATTTCCGTCGTTTGATTATGTAATATAACCGGTTGATTAGGAGGAAATAAATTGTCTAGATCAACAATGGGAGTAGGAATGAAATTGATTGGGGAATTGAGATTGCGAAGTTGCAGTCGGATAAAATGGGACGCGTGCGAGGGAAGTGGGTATACCTGACTTGAGTCCAGCTTTTTCGATAGCCTCCTCGGCGGAATTCACCCAGCAAGGTTCCTTGCAAGGGATCGGGTGTGCCGGCTCATTGACGTAGGTGTAAAAATTGTTGGTCGCAAGAATTCGGCACGAGGCGGTGCGCGAGGCCGTCAACGCCTTTGCCAGGCTCGTCATTCGTTTGAGAGCCGCCATTATCCCAACTGTCAAGCGGCGCCAGCAGCAGATCTGTCAAACAGGAGCGGCCCACTCGCGCGCCAATCAAACCACTTGCGAAAAGTACTGATATAGACGTGTCCCTCCGCTCTTATACTCGTTGACTCTGCTTGATCACGCGCGCGCGCGACCAACCTTCAATACACACTGCCGCTCGTTCTCTGCTCTCGTCTCTCTAAGTCTCTACGCCTGCATTTTTTACCAATCCGCACCATCCCCAGTCACCCTCCCCCCTCCACTCCTGCTGATTCTGCGCGTGCTCATCCGCTGGCAACCTTATCAACTCGAATTTATCATTTCTGTCACAGGTTTGCCACCTGTGTTGCGAAAAAAATAACCTCTAAACGCGAAAACCCGAGAATTTTTCGAGAGCCCCGTCACGCCATCTACATAACAACAACAAATTGTTGTTGTCTGCAAAAACTGCAAAAAAATTGTTGGGCTGTCGGTACAGCAAAAATATGTTGTTAATGTTAATGATAACTACAATTTTTTTAGGGTTGTTTTTTTGCAAATTTGCAAGTTCAAAAATTTGTGTTTTTTTTTTCTGGAAAAAGTCAGGATTTGTTCAACATTTGTTTTTTGAATTTTGGGTTTTTATTTGATCAGTTTATTGATTTATAATCATTTATTAACTGGTTCGAAAATAAAATTCGCTATAACTTATATGATTTGAATGATTTTTTTTTAANACAAATTGTTCAACAAAATTTAGCAATTTAAATTATTTCTAATCGTTTGTAATCAAATTTAATTAATTTTTTGTTATTTTTTTTTCTCAATCATTTCAAAATTATTTTGCATATAAAATATACAGCACATAAAATAAATCACATTTAAATATGTGAAAAATCAACAATTTCTAACAAATATTTGGTTTGTAGCTTTTTTAATAATTTAAATAATTGATGTCAATTGTTGCTGTATCGTGGTCATTTTCCAAGCTGTGAAACTGTTATTATAACGGAAATAAAAACATCAGGGAAAGAGGTTTTAGTGATCCGTGTCCAAAGTGGATCACCAACTTCATATTCTCGTTGCAATCTGAAAAACCAGTGGTCCATGAGTTTCTTGAGAAATTTGTCAAAAATATAAATCAAATTGAATAACATTTGATAATAGAACAAAAAATACTCGTTTTAAAACTCGTTTACAATTACTACATAATATCTTTTGTTTCCATAAAATTGTAATTCGACAATTACATCAATCCAAACCGAAACTTGGATTTACTAATTACAATTGCATTTCATAACCTATCGTTACATTGTTAGTTTGAAAATTCTAATACAAAATGATATAAAATCGGCTAATATGCAAATTATCAAACCGATCACAAGACCACATCTCAAAAGTGACACATCAATCCACAATGTCGGTAAAGTAGAAACCACTCTTCCCAACATACTCAAATTACCCTAATAATTTTCATTCAAATTAATTTTTCAGTCCAAATGACAACGTGACTCAAATTGCACTTCCCAATGCGCGCCCCCTTTTAAATACACACCACAAAACATTTTCCCAAACCGATTACCAAATTCTATCAATTAAAAAAAAACGTCCAAAATAAACGTTATAAAAAAATCCGTCGGCAATGAAAAACCACACTTCGCCTCCGTCACAATAAAACATTATTAGACGTTATTTTGAAATCACGTGATCCCACGTGCCTTGACGTTTATCCTTATCTCTCTCTATCTTTAATGCAGACTTGTTCCATCCTTACCCCCGAGTCCAGCCGTCTCTTTCTATTGCACTAAAAAACCATCGCATGGTTGAGTAAAAATTCATCATTTCAAAAAATCATGAACCAAAAAAAGTGACAAATAAAATTGAATTACAATTCCGAACTGAATTTGGCCAATTGTTGGTGATTCTTGGAATTGGTTGCCCCTCGGCAGGGGAGGGGGGGCGTCGCGCACCTTCGGTCTGTCTCCGTCTAACTGCGCATTGTCAGTAGGCGCGTTGTCGATCAGTTTGTCTGCTGCTGGCTGTTGTGGCAGAGGGATCGCTCGCGCACTACCCAGCACTTATCAGCAAAGATGACTTCGAAAACGATCGGAGCCCATCAGGCCCACCAGGAGCACGTTCTCGCCGTGTCGAGGGACTTTATCGCACAACCCCGATTGAGTGAGTACCAAACAGAGAGAAACGGTCGGTCGAACAGCAGCTGGCCAGGGCGAATTTGCGGCAACGCAACAGTGGGCGTTGCTTGCGCGTGATCGATCGCTCGCATCAGCTGATCAGTTGGAAAATTCACCCCATCCGACAAGCACAATTTCAATCATCGTTATCATCTTATCACGAGCATTATTTTGTTCGACTTCTTCGGACCCCCCG
>JAAMPD010001045.1:0-30858 GCA_025266255.1 Trissolcus basalis | reverse complement strand
CGATTCGCTGTAAATAGTCTTACGGGTGTTGTTGACGTGAAATGTTGTATGCTCGATACGATGACAAATCGTAAGTTACATACATGTAGATATACACGATATAGACCTAACTGTATAAATAATACAAAGTTAGTTGTTATTCGTTTACGTTTCATTGAGACGAGAAAAAAGGTTGGTCCTTCTTCGGCAACACTGGAATGTTCAAAAAAAAAAGTAAAAAAAAGGAAAGAAAAATGAAGGGCAGAATTTATGTTGCTACCAAATTGAGATCACGACGTTCCCGTTAAAGCGCAACGTAAATTTATCGGGCACGAATAATTGCATAACTGCCTATCACGTGACACCGTAATGTAACAATTTAACACTATCGCTGCTATTACTATACCCGATACCAATACAGCTGTTATTGTGGCTAAATAACTATTAATTATCGACTATCACTATTCCAATATTTGGACAACTTTTTTCGTGTATATATACAAATCTGAATATGAAACAAATTAGCAGGATAACAATTTTTAAAAAACCGACTTTCGATCCACTGTATTTTGTGACATTCAAGCGTTTACTCTTGTGAAACCTCGTTGGACATTGTATTATTTGTTTGTTTTTTTTTTATTTTGAAAATTGATTATGTGCCAAGTCTCGGTGTGTTGCCAACGCCTAAGCGTCGATATTAGCGAGATCTGATTATGTTTAATTGAATCTCGTCAGATTCAATTGTTTCGTGATCAGATCCGCTCAGGGGATCTTATCAGGTGAAAATTTCCGGCTCGAATTGCATTGATTCCGGGGGCTGCACGCTCGATTGGCACCATCAAAAACTGCAACTGAAAAAAATAGTCACATTCGAATGAGCAGAGCGTAGTTTTTTACGACTCATCAAACTTGGAGCCGGAACTTTCCAGAGCACAGAAACGTGTCGGATTAGAGAATAGGAGTATCTCCTTTTGTCCTGTTTTTGAAATAAACGCACAAATATTTTGCAACACACTAGTCGACTAACGTGGGTTTAATTAAAGGGACGAGCAGTCGAGTGCAAATGTCTAATTTTCCTGTTCGACTATTCGTGCATTCACATCTTGCTACTGTTGGGATAAGTTTGTAAGTAAAGGACGAAAACTGAGTTCCAGGAGTGCAGCTTGCCAGGAGAGAAGAATTAGCTACCATGAAAATTGTCTCCAGATTGTTTTTTCTGTCCGGCTTTCGAATTTGTGTTTGTCAACGTTATGAAATTTTAATGATACATTTTGATAATAAAACTACAACTGATTTGAAATTGTTGTGTTGTTCACCTGACCTCGAACTTTGTTTCATTTGGGTTAATATTTATAAAGTCGTTTAATTGACACTTCGCAAACAATTCAAATGCTCCCTCTTCTGAGGTTTTTATTTTCATCTATGAGTGCACGCTGTTAATTACTGTACTAGTTGTGGTGCGATCCTGCGCACTTCAATCGTGTGTCATGTTTTGCAGCCTCAAGAGAGTTCCATTAAAAGGTTCACATGATGAAGTTTCAGTTGATTAGCACTTTATAAATATAGTCTTGATCGTTTTATTTTTGTCCTTTATGATTGCTCCGCTGATCTTTTTCTATCATTTGTCGACTTGATGTTTCATGAAATTCCATCTTGAAATACCTAAAAATTGCAACCACGAGATTAGTTTGCATGTGAGTTGAAAATTATTCTATAGTTTTGTTTTAAAACTTTTGGAATAAATAAACATTCAAATTTGCAAAACGTTACAAAGACTAGATTGGACGTTTTATGTCAGCCGATTAATGTGAACCAGTAAATAAACAAGATCAAGAGACAGTGTATATGGAGGAGTTTAAATTTTGGTTTACCGATTATAAAGTTTGTTTTAAACTTTTCATACATTCACAACACTATTACCTGTTTAATTATACTGATAGCAGTTTCATCACCTTTCAATACCCAGGGAAAACATTCTTCATATCAACATCATCCGAAACATCCAAACTGAAATACATCTGTTCGAAGAGAAAACTAATTAGTAATTTATGCAATTACAAACTATATTACATTATTCAACACGATTGCATTTACGTTAAAACTATTTTTATTACATTTTTTCACAAATTGACTGGCAATCATTTCTTTTACAAGAGCTTACTTTCATCTGCTGCTGATTCGCCAATATTCTCTTGTAAAGTTTTTTACTTTTTTTTCTGTGAACGTGTATTCGAAGTGGGTCATTTCATGACAAATAGCAAAACAAAGAAATCCGACATAGGCACAATGCAATTCCATGAAAATATTTTTAATTATTAATGCACAATTGAAAACTCAGATTTAATAATCGGACTTACGCTCGGAAGGCTTTTTTTCAAATGAAAAAATAAATGCCAAAGTTGTTTGTTTCGATCCAGAGAATAACTTGCCACTCAAATTAAATCGGAATCAAATATTTTTCTCGATACTCTTTTGTTTTGGAAACATAACATAAGTTCATTGTAGCGTGACGTTCAATTTTGTGAATTCGAAGGACCCTTGATTTCGTAACATTCAGACAATTATACAATTCAGTGACTACATAATTGAGTTTTATTTTTGCTTTGAATAAAGTGTTAAATGTTCAAGATTTTCTTTTCAAATATCCCAAAAAAAGTTTCTATTTTGATATACATTCGATGGTGAAGTTGTTTATTTTGAATTCAAAGAATAACTTTGCCATTCAAAGTAAACCGAACTTTCTCGATAAATTTTTGTTTTGAAAACATAACCTTCTAAACTGTCCTATTTTATTCAAATCATCAAAAAAAAAAACAAACAAACAAACAAAAAAAGACAATACTAAAAGCACAACATTTAACACTTTGTTCGACCTAAAAACGAAACTCAATTATGTAATCACTCAATTGTATAATTTTCTGAATGTTGTTATGAAATCAAGGGCTCTCTGAATTCTCAATTGAACGCCACGCTGCATGGTACTTGATTTTTTACACAATAAAAATCAAAGTCCAGTAATTATCCACGAGAATATGCAAAGCGCGAAATTTCATCGAGATGACTGGTGAATTTGAATTCGTCTCGCAGTTGCTCGGTTATGATTGCAGGTGTATCCAGCGTTTCACTTTCAAACAATCGATGATCGTGATGTGCCAGCAAACAAGCCATGGCAACCAGGATTCCAGCTTTCAACACTTTCCGCGACGATAAGAATCCGAGAAGTAGAATTTCTATCAATCAAACTCGCGCGTTGATACATGAAATAAAAAAAAAGAGAAACTAAATTTCCCCTCCCCAACTACGTGTACTTGGGAATGAAAAAAAAAGTCCATCCAATTTTCCGCCTTCGCCAATAGTAGCGCCGCTAAAATATAGGTCGAAATGTTGGAATGCATGTTGCACTGGATGTATGTGCGTGTGCTCATATTCACACCACATACTCAGTTTGATAATAGAGCTCGAAAGGGTCGGACCATCAAAGGTCCCCGTACGTTAATTCGCAAGCAAGGGAATTAATCATCAGCGATGGATGAAAAGACGATCGATTCGATCTTCGCCGGCTCTCTAAATCCCTGCCGCCCGTCAGCTCGAAATTGTCCGCATTTTCACCAGCTCCACGTTCACTGGTAAAGAACACCTGGCATATACTTAAGTTTTCATTTTCTCGTTTCTTTGTTTTTTTTTTTTTTTTTTTATTCTTTTTTGTTCAAATTGCACATTTCTTGAATATTGAATATTTTAGACACGACGATGGAACGAAATACCCTGATGGCACAGTGCTACCCGAAAATCAAGGACTACTGTCGGGAAAAACATGGCTTGGAATTTCAGGTTCGTTGATGGTTGCATAATGAGATGGGCTTAATTATGGATCGTGTGCGTCGGTGAAAAAATTGTGTTATATCTCGAGTTGAACTTTTAACCTTTGAGAACACATTGATTTCTGGTGGTACCAGGTACTCCCCTGTGAATAATACATGGAAAAGTTCGCACTAAAAGCGCCGCGATGTTTCCACTTATCTGATCCCTGACCTCTTTTCGTTCGCGAGCCCGAGTTCTCCTTTGGCTGTTTATTTTGTGTCGAATTAAATTGGGTAATTGGCGCGCCGGGAAAGCTCATGATTTCAGCGAGGGTAAATGAATCGCCGAAAACAGGCGGAACCACAAATTAATGAAACTGCAAACGGACTCGCCTGTTTAGATAACGTGTACAATTTATTTAATTGGATTTCACAGGTTGTTGATATGCGATGGGGAGTCAGAGACGAGGCAACGGACGATCACATGACCACCGAATTGTGCATGCGAGAGATTGAAAATTGCCAAAGATTGTCGATGGGGCCGAACTTTGTGGTAAAGCTTTTGCGCGCTCCCTTTGTCTTTTTGCATTTGAGAAAACAATTTCGAACGATTTGCTTGCGGAGAGGAAGCAAGGTGAAAGCATGAAATCCGGTACATTTTTATAGGTATTTCTCGGACAAAAGTACGGATACAGACCCATACCGACGTACGTTCTCAGCTCGGAGTTGGAAACCCTTCACTCGGAACTGGAAAGTCAGGGAATAGATGTCAGCGTTTTGGATACGTGGTACAAAAAAGACAGCAACGCTGTGCCGCCTACTAGCGTGCTGCAACCTATTTCTTCCATTCTGAAAAATTTTAACAATAAAGTAAATTTTCATCCAGTTCGTTTGAAATGTCATTGTTAAATTGGTAGGGGGGTGCATTTTTTAAAATCATTTCCTGTTCAGAGAATACCAAAATTGCAACAAGAAGACCAGGCGAAATGGTGGGACACGATGGTCAAGATGCAAAAATTGTTCCGAAAAGGAGCTCAGTCGTTGTACAACAGCGGGAAGTTTGACAAAGACACAATGCACAATTATTTTATGTCAGGTAAGAAGAAAAGTTTAACTGAAATGATGGGAACAAAATGATGTATAAATTTTTGATAAGACGGAATGACAAATTTGGTATCATACGACAGTCACAGAGAGGGAAGTAATAAACGGGGTGTTGAATGTCAAAAACACCAAGAATCATTGTTTGGCGTACGTGCGGTACATCAATAACATCAACTTGCAGAATCTTCGCAAGGCGTGTTTGTTTCTCGACATTGCTAATCGAAGTTTAGACAATGAGGCGTCTAAATTGCTAGCTGACTTGAGAGATAATCGACTGCCAAACAAAATTGAGAGCACGAATTTGCAGAGGTAGTATAAAACGTTGTGAAAAAATTATGATGAGATGAAAGAAAAAAAAAAGCTGAATAACTTTTTTTTAATAAAAACTTCAGGTATACAATAGAGTGGATCGGGAGGGAAGGTTTGGACCCAGATACACACAGTGAATACCTGCAACATTTTATAACACACTTTTATAGAAACATAATCAAACTCGTTGACAGAGCGATGAAAAAAGAAGACAGTTCGGCGCAGGGACAAATTATAACTGAAATGCTGCAGCACTTGCACGCGTGCAATAATTCTGTTAGGGTATGTACAATCATGAAAACAAACAAATATATGTTTTTTTTTTCTTTTTTTTTTCGTTTAATCAATTTAACTCTTCATTGTATCGCGTGCTGTTCGATGACAGAAAAATAGAAAAAAAATTGATTGTACGGTGGAACGCCAACTCAACGGTTAACTTTGATTTTACAATTTATTTCCAACGCGGACTAAATAATTCATCCCGCGAAATTTCGTTTGGAATCATTGTTACTTTGTACTCCGAACATTTTCTCGAGTAAAGTTTAAACTAATTCGTGAAAGATTTACCCAATCTTACAAGATGAAAAAATAATAATAAAACTCTCTACCGTGTCATGTATTTGACATGGCACGAAATTTTCTACACGTGAAATGTAAACCAAGAAAACAAAATTAACTAAAAAAAAAAACCGCCCTACGTACTTTAAACTAGCTTACATTGCCACTAACTTGCAAGAATATACGAAAGAGAAAAAGATCATTCGTTTTTTTATCCCTCAGGAACCCAGTTATTTCTCGAATTTAAATTATTTACCGATAGTTTATTCGAACCCGTTCGGAATTTAAAACCGAATCATGAATGATAAAAAGTTATTCAATTTCTTTTTACCGACTAAGAGATAAGTGAATAGCAACCGACTGGGAGGGCGCGCGAAACTCTGACCTTTACTACTGATTTACTGACCAATGAAATTTACGGTACAATTTTAAAGGTGTTTTACGGCCGCGAAGACAGTTTGGAAAAAATAAAGGAGTACATGCTTGGTGATAGTGATAAACCACTTGTTCTGTACGGCGAAGGTGGTTGCGGGAAAACATCCCTCCTCGCAAAAAGCGCAGGTTTATCCAGCAGTGCATGGCTGCTCGGCAAAAAGCCTATCAACATTATCAGATTTCTGGGCACGACTCCCGACAGCAGCGCCCTCACGCCCACGTTAATTTCCATTTGTCAGCAGGTGCGAGTCATATCTTTTTATAACTCGTCGCGTCACTCGTGATGAAATATTAATTCCCAATGTTTTGTATCTTGTCAGATCTCCTACAATTTCATGTTACCGTTTGAAGAAATCCCGGACGATCTTGTGCCTTTGACAGCTCATTTTAAACACTTGCTGACTCTGGCAACTCCTGACCAACCGATCCTGTTATTTTTGGACAGTGTGGACCAACTAACAGGAACTCAGGGAAACAAATTATCCTGGTTGCCAACTCGTTTGCCATCAAACTGCAAGGTATATTAAAATGTAGTGATTCAAATGGAACATTCAAACTGCTCGGATTCAATTTCGTGCGGTTTTCCATCTTCTGTCTCTTTTTTGTTGTAATTTTGCAAACAAATTGTTTTTATGAATCATATCCAAAGTTAATGATAAGTGTGATGTAACAACTGTAGTTGAGGATGATCTCAAAAATGGAAATCGGTCTGCGGTTGCCAATGCACAGGAAGTAGTAAAACGCAGCTGTAATGGGATAGATAAAATAATATTCTCCTATACGTGTCAGAAGCTGCAGTGCACCCTCTCTTGGGGTACTTCATAATATCTGGCTTGCAAGTTACCACTTCCTGTTTCAAAGTAGTTGCTGAATTTATCGCTTATTTGTTTCAAAGTGTTCTATAAAACATGTAGCAAAGAGCAGCGTACACTCTTTTTTTTTCTTTCGTTACAAAATTTGAGAAACAAAATTTCCATAGATGTCACAACAAACTTTGAGAAATTGATAGCATCTTGAAACCTCAATCGTTATTTATGAGGATCTAATAAGTATTAATAATCTGAAATATAAGACAACTTTAAGTAAGCAGATCAGAATTTACTAAAGTGTTATATTGCTTTTAGATGATATTATCCTGTGCCGCCGAAGAGTCAAATCCTGTAATCTCGCGAGATTATCACCTGTTACGTAGGATGATTGATACCGAAAACAGCTTCATCGAAGTCACTGCTTTAGGCGAGGAGCTCGCGATGGATGTCATAAGGTATTTCAGATTAAAGCTCATCCATTTAAAAAAGTTACTCCTAAGTCATAAACTCGCTCTGAATGCACAACTGCGAACGCTACTTAGTCCACCCAGCAAGTTGAACGTCCACACATGGAAACTCCTTAATTAAAAGTTGATACAATCTGTACTCCAATTGATTTCAAATGATCGCAATTTAATTGCGTGCTAACAATCGCAGAAGAGCAGTTGCCCAATACAGCATTACCAGTGCGGTATGTGTCGGTTCGCTTTTATGAAACTGAACTGAAACTGAAGCTAAAATTAAACGTAATTCAAAACGTCGTCAATTGTGATGCAAAAATTAATTAAGTTTATAAACATTTATTTTCAAAATAGTCTTCATTTTCCTAATCATCTGGGCAACATTAATTCAAGGGACGAAAAAAAAAAACTTGGACCGCAGCCAAGCTCTGGTTGAATCAGTGAGAAATATTATTTGGATATGAATGAAGCACCCTCTATAACCATAATGTTCCCGAGTAGAGTACTGAAACATAAGCATATTTAACATGTAAAAGTGTGGGTGCATGTGTGTATCTAGGTTTACGAGCAAAGTATATCTATGTAAACCCGAAAAATCAATTATTAAAATGATGAGGTATTAGCATTCAAGGACCTCTGAGCTCATGAGTCCTTCAATAGGTATATAATATTTTACAACCGAGATTCTCCAAGTAGCATCTTTGAATGGTTCTGAAATGTTTATTCAAGTTCAAATTTAAAATTCCATTCGCTGAGAAATAATTTTCTTCTTTTCACAAATATAAAATATAGACCACGCCATTGTTTTGAATTTCGTTCATTCATCTTTCACTCGTTAATCTTGTCTCAGATTTCTTTCTCCAACTCTCTCAGCATTCGTTAGAAAAATGTTTATCCAAACTTTTCAAACAAACAAATTTCAAGTTTGACCTTTTTTTCTCTCATCTGATTGATTAATTATTCATAATTCCGGTTGACTAATTGAAAAAGTTTTTTTTTTCACTCGCAGGATGTGGATGAAGACGGCTCATCGTGACCTGAACAACTATCAGTGGCGTCTGGTGGCAAACGCTATATCAAAATGTTCGTTGCCAATTTTCGTGAAGCTGGTGTTCGCGGAGATATGTCGATGGCGCAGTTACACGAAGCCAGCTGACACCCATCTGGCGAACACCGTGATGAACAGCATAATGATGCTGTTCGAACGAATCGAGAAGCAGCACGGCAAGATCCTGGTCTTTCATGCGCTGGCTTACATAACCGCGGCGAAATCCGGCTTATCTGAGTCGGAGCTCGAGGACCTGATTTCACTCGATGACAAAGTTTTGGACGACGTGTATCAGTATCATTTGCCGCCTGTGCGGCGTATCCCGCCGTTGCTTTGGACAAGGATCCGCAACGACCTGCCCAATTATCTGAGCGAGCGAGAGGCCGACGGCGTCAGCGTTCTGAATTGGTACCATCGGCAGTTTCGGGACGCCGCGAAAGAACGATACTTCAAGAATCTCAACCTGGCGACGTACTTCCACTCGATGATTGCGGATTATTACCTCGGCATCTGGGGGGGAGGTCGGCCCAAGCCCTTCAAATACACGGAGATACAGCGACACCGGTGAGATGAGCTCACGGTCTGATGAAAATTACCGCGTGGATTACGCTGACACTTGACGAATTATTTTACAGATTCAATTTGACTGACAAGGAGGGCGTTGCGGACAGAAAGGTCCCGGAGCAGCCTTTGGCGTTCTATTCGAAGGATGGCAAAATATCGAGATACAATTTGCGGAAGGTGATGAATAGTCGATCAATAGGTGGCTGTTCGCGGCGAGCGGATTATCAAGGCTGTTTATTACGAGCTGATTGGTTTTTTTTTCCTCACGCGATAACGAAATCAAACACTGGAGTCATTGAGTCGGCACGTCTGAGCAACGTTTGAATTAAATTCAAGTTATTGAACGGTCTCGCGCAACTTTTGTAGATTGTGCTTTTTCAATTCTACCAAGCCGAATCTGTTTCCAAGCAGCAATTTATTTGAAACGATTTAAAAGTCACTTTCATAATACATTTTTATTATTCCAAAACTCATCCAACTAAAAGCAGAGACCAGCTTTTTTTTTCTTTTCTCGTTTTTATTTTGTTGTCAGTACGGTTAAATTGTGATGAATAAAAAAATATAAATAACGCAAAGCTGTCATTTTAAAGGGGAACTGCCGCTGGGGCGAGGGGTAAAAATAAAATTACCAATTCCACCTGCTATAATGTTTGAGCTTGATGAATGCTGCGGCTAAGTAAACTGAAACATGAGTAACCCTTTAATGCTATACAACGTTATTCAATTTAGGATCTCAACAATAAAACTTGGGCTTATTAATCAAACAGCGCTTCAAACACGCAAATTATTTACAAATTTCATTCACTAAATCAAAGGGAGGAGGAATTCGAAAAAAAATATATATATTTGAGTGCGCATCGTGGAATTAAAAATCAAAGGGATCCATCCGTCGGTGAAGTATCGATTTCATTACTTGGAACTTTTAATTAACATGGAAACCTTTTTGTGAATTTTATTTGATTTGTGAAAAAAAAGATCAATCTACGAAAGAACTGATAAACGGCCGGTGATTTCGGTTTAAATTATCCGTCCCTCGCAATCTGTGTCAATATATTATTTGAAGAAAATAGTTAAGGAGCGAACGAGGAGGAAACGAAAATTCTTACCGAAGCAATTTGTTGTACTTTTAATAGTTCGGCGAACTTCCATATCATTTGGTAAGGGCGCACCGTTTCAAGGACCTGTTCGAAAACGTTTTGTTCAATTATGAATGGCTACATGCCAAGTTAAGCTCCTGTCCACTGCAGGCTGTTCTATCGGACTTCGAAGACACTTGCAACAACATCGACGACCAGAACATAGTAAGGTAATACATAAAATCAATAACAACAAATAACATAAACCCGGGTTCAAGCGGTTCATCAATTGCGACCCGATCAAATTTGCCACTCTATTTCCCTTTTGTGCTGCAGGCCGATGTTTGACGGCACATAGATGACTTTCGGCAATAAATTGATCTGATCGGATTGACTCATCAGCAATCCAAACATCAGAACGGTCTAATATATGAATCCATCTAATCATATGTTCTTGCAATTAATAGGGAGCTCATGCTAGTCGCTGATGCATTACGATTAGGAGGGGCAATTCTCGGGAATCATCCGGACATGTTAGCGCCCCAATTGATAGGTCGGCTGTTGCCTGAAATCGGGAGCAATGTTAACATTCAGATGTTATTACGAGCATGTGATACCGACGGCGCGAAAAACTGCGCTTTATTGCCGCTTTATCACTGTTTGCATACACCTGGCGGCCCTCTCAAGGTACTCACGTTCATCCCCAGTCATTAACCAAAACGACCATCAAAAACTTTAAATTAAATCTTTGCTGTGAATTGAGTGGATTCTTTTAAGACCATCTATTTTGGTCTTGGAATTTCACTTCACTTTTATTATAATGAGAAAAATACTTGGAAACTTTTGACATTTTCAAAGGGGACTTTTTCAGCGACCAATAAAGCCCCAGCTTTCATTTGTACTTTGCCAGTGAGAATGCAGTTTGCAAATTTGACCCATGTTTTCAGTACTCGCTGGAGGGCCACCAGTTCGCTGTCTTTGGATTTTCTTTAACGTCGGATTACAGATACGTGGTGTCAATATCAAACAGATTCATAACCTGGGACCTCAGCACGAGCGATATGACGAGGGATGTAAATCCCGGAATAGTGGGAATTATGCAACAATTGGTATTAAGTCCGGACAATAGATATGCAGCGGCGTATACGAATAACAATCAGGTATTGTCGCAAGAATTAATCGATCGGGGCGGGGGCTCTGATTTGCAAAACGATCGCTGATTTTGCACGTGTGATAATTTATTCGCGCCAACTTCGTTTACAGACGGTCGTCCTGAATATGTTGACTAGCGAATTTTTCGTCGTGGAGAACCCGCTGTCTGACGGGGAAAAAATAGAGGGCGTTCATCTTATGAACCAATTTGCATTCATCTATGGCACAAAGAACTGGTTCCGTTACGATTTGAGAGGGAACCTGCTCAGCAGTCATACAAACCCTGAAGATACCAATCAGTGGTTAATTCTAAGTAAATCTTTCAATTATTTTGAATCTCCTTGTGCAAAGGGAAACCATTTCAATTTGACAGTGTACACAGAGCCTCGGAAAATCGTCTGAACGAAGACGAGCAGACAAAAAAAACCCATCAATTATTCGTTTCGTTTTCTTTTGCAATCATTATTTATCGGAAGTTTTAGTTTGAACGCGATTAATGTCGCTTTATATCAAAACCAATTAGTCGAGTTTAGTTTCGTTGAATCGACAAAACGATTTTCTGAGTGCGCCACTTAACAAATTGCTAACTACACCAATTAATTAAACTCAATTTCAAGATATCGATTATACAAGTTTGGAAGATTATCAAATTATATTCTGGAAGGGAAATTTGGAAGACACCGCAATGTTATTATACTCCCATATGAAAGGAGCTATGCTGAAGCCGTTCGAATTCCACAGGTAAGTTTTTATTTTGCCGCAAGTCATATTCGCCCGAGAAGTAAACTTTTACAACAACGAATTTCATGAACATTCACTGATACATACATTGAAAATATTCAAACGAAAAAACTTTTATTTTCATTTCGATGTTAAACTTGAAGAAAAAATCTGATAACTATGGTTGATAAAATCATAGATTGGCAATTTTTGAAACAGTAAAAAAATGAAAGGAAAAAATGACGATCCGATTTCGTGTTGTGTTATTGAACATTTTTTTTTCTGATAGTGTGTGGCAATTTTTAAATCGCATCCAATCAAAAATGTTTTTTTTTCCACCGGCCATTTTCTCGCAGATGTTTTCAACGAAACGAAAATAATATATTGGCAGAGCTGAAAAGAACTGTCATCTGTCTTGTTTTATTAAAAGCTTGATGAAAAACACACAACGAGAGTGTCAGAATTTGTTGCATCCCGCATCACACATTTTTGTTACAAAAAAAGAAAGATGATCATGATGAATAACTGCTTAACTGTTTCTTTGTTGTATTTTTTCCCGGCGACGAAAAAAATTGCAGCGCAATGGTAATGACAAATGATAAGAAAACACTTTACGCCTGTACGAGCAAAGAAGATTTTCGCGTGACGCAGTACAACGTTGGCAATGCGTCTTGCTGGGAAAAATCTTGCGCATTGTCGCGAACATTAAACGACGAAGTTGAATATATCTTACAATTAAAATTGGACAAACACGAGGAAACGCTTTTGGCGACAACCGGCAACGGCTTTGTCGTGTGGTTCATCAAAGAGGATAACGAGGTTGCGAAATTTTTGGCCCTGCCCAACGGGGTTCGAAATATTAGCACCAAAATGATGTGCTCGAATTCAATTGTGGTTGACGGAACAAAAACGTACGCCGTCGCTGGCGTCAGGTGAATGCATTTTTGATACAACCTTTTTTTTTTTTTAATTCTCTCCTCGCCAAACGATTGAATTGCAATTTTCAAACATTTCTGTTACCGTTATTAAACCATTAGTCGCGTTACATAATTAAATTACCGCGATCGGATCGTAATGAATTGATTGCGGAATAATTTGTGGCTTTTGAGCAAAGTTAATTAATAGCGGCTCATTGGCACTAACAATTTTTCAGGAAAAGTTTGTATGTATGGAATCTGCGAAATTCAGACCTTGTGAAAATATTGGATGCTCATTTTGCCAGGATAATTCAATTAGAAGCTTTGACCATTGGTAATTGGAACAGCGTGATAACATCTAGTATCGATCGCAGTGTCAAAGTATGGAATATTAATAACATTTTTGAACAAGTCCACGTGATTGATCGTCACGAGTTACAAATCGACTCCATCAGGTGATTCGTCGTTCAAAACACTCCATACAAATTTCTCATTTAGTTACCCGACAAACTTGGAATAAAACAAAAAGAAACGTCCCTGCTCCCCTCTATGTTAATTTATATTGTTATTTACCCTTTCCACTAACAGCTTGGCTGAGCATTGCGATTTAGCAGTCACCGTAACAAGGAGTTGTGTAGGAGTTTGGGATTTACAATCTGGAAAATTGATCTCCAAACTTGCAGATAGTCCTTTGGGTGCGATTGTAACTCACGCCTCCATTACACATGACGGAAAGTATGGTCGAAGTCGTTCCTACGAATGAAAAGCAAAAAAAGCTGGCGCGTCCGTCACAGCGACGAATTTCCATTATTCTTTGCATTATTCCAAACTGACTGTCGAATCAATCAATATTTTAGGTACATCGTTTGCACGGAATCCGGCAACGTTCTGATTTGGAATCGCATAACGGAGCAGGTATTATTCAAAGAAGTGCAAAACGATGTTAAACAGCTAACACTGGGCAACGACGATTCAAATTTCATTACGGTATCCAGACAGAATAATCCGCAGGGTGTAGAAACAATGCGGACAACGGCGAGACTCATCCTACGTAGTCTCACAGGTATGCTGAAATGTTTCACTCCTTTTTTCTGCCTGTTTTGTCCCTCCTTTTTTTAATGGCAATTACGCAGGTATTATCATTATATTCCAACGTCCTGAAAAATAAAAATTGCCATGAAAAAGGAAAATGAAAGCGCAGCCAGACTCAGCTCATTTGTGAGAAAATTAAATTGAATACAACAATGACGGTGGGACTCGTAACGTTTCAGATGGCGCAAAAATATTTTCGATAGAATATCCGGTGAGGAGCCACACTGGAACGCCGTTCCGACAAGTAATTATGACCACTGATAATAGTCATTTGGTGGTGCCCGCAGCGGATAAAGGCAGCCGAGACTGCATCATTGTTTATAACGCAAAAACAGGGGCTCTGATCAATAAAATTCCGGTCAAAATGCCCGGTTTCAAGGTATGCATTGCCGACTTATGAAATAATATTAGCCATTCGACGACAGGTGGAGGATATTTTGTGTTATTGTTGGTATACATTTTCTAGGATATTGTGAGCGTCGTGCCAATTCCAAATAAAGCGCACTTGGTGGGAATCATCGGTTCGGATAAAGGCAGCGTTATGGATATCAACAAAAAGAAAATAATACGTTCGATTCCCAAATGGAGTGGAAATATCAGCAAAGATGGAAAATACACGCTGTACGCCCCGAGCAGGTCGGCACTCCAAACACAATCGCATTATCATAATGTGGAAGTCAAATAATTATCGGCGTGTCATTTTTTGTTATTTGTTCTTCTCACTTTTTTCACTCCGTTTTCCCAGGGGAGGACTCGAGCTCATCGAGCTGAAAAAAGGCACGACCGTGAAAACCTACATCCCAAAAGTTGCCGAAGGAGTTTTCACAGTGATATCGATGTTCAACAGGACTGACGAGTATGTTCTTTATTACCACAGCGGAAGGAAAACGATTCGGGTTTTCAGGTAAACGAAATTGATTTGGGTAAGGGAAAATTGAAAAAAAATAAAGGATGAAAGGGAAAGAAAATTCAGGGGAATGTTTTTTCGACGTCCGAAGCTATTTAAGAGTGCATTTAACTGTTCCCTAGATCGAGCGATTGTGAAATGATAGCAAACTACCGAGTTCAGGCAGAGCTCAGCGCAATCGATAGCACGTACGACGGTAAAAGCATCGTTTTGGGCACCGTGGATGGATGTGTCTCGGTTCTGGCTATTGCGGATCCACAAAAACCGGAAATCCAGGAATACTTGGCTGGCCTGCCCTCGCGGGATGTAGAGGTACATTGCGACAAATATTACATGAGAGAAACATTTGTAACGACTTTGCCCGTCGGGCTTGGAATTAATAAAAATGAATTATTGTCCTCAGTGGAAAAAGAAGATGGAAAAACATCGGGCGACGATCAAATTCAAAGCAGCTGCGCGCATCGCCCGAGTCACTCATGATCTGACGAACGTTGCCCGTTCGAATGGTACTGGCAGCGAGAACTCGGAGGAGAACGACTGCGAAATAATCGAAGAAACGGTTTAAAAATGAACAAAATTTACATAAACGCTTTCCCAATTTCAAGGCGCTTGTTGAGTATACAAAATTTTATTCCTAACGGCAGAGTATAAATTATAAGTCGAGCCAAATGGTTCATAAGTCCGAGATTATGTAGCAAACAAAAGTCATTGATGCGAGGGTGGCGAAAATTGTAATTCAAGATTATTTAGCAGCGTGGCTTTAACTCAATCCTATATGTTGAACATTTAATTTCACGTGCCTTTAAGTCATATAACGATATTCAAATTGTATTTGTTCGTTCAATATCCGCTCACGAAACTGTGACTTGGCGCTGAAGATTAAACCATGCGTGCCTTGGCATGTTCCAAACGACTGAATTTATTTCCCATACGATCTTAATGACGTTCGCAACTGCGACAATTTTACGCCCCGATGTACTCATTATTAATTTATCCTCCAACTTGTACAGATAGCTACGCAACTAGTCGATGAAATAACCTTGCACTTTCAAATAAATAATAACTCTTTAGTTTTTATTATATAAACAAATGCGCAGCACAATATTGCCAACATACAACGTCGTGTTTGCGCGTAAGAAGGAATTCAATTAGTTTAATCATCATCCTCGGAATCGGAGCTTTCGCTATCTTCGTCGTCCAATTCGGGCATGGGGAATCGTAAAATAGCAGCAACACCGGTCAGCTGTTCCAGTTCTACAAATAAGGCATGTTGCAACACATTAGCTCGCTTACGTTTTATTAAATGAAGGGAGGGTAATTGTCGCTCCCCGGTGAGTACGAGCTCGAAGCGCGTCGTAAATATTTCATTGCATTGTGTGTACTTACGTTCTCCGGATACGTGCATGCTTGAAAATATTTTTACATCGCCACCGTAGTCCCGCACGCTTTCAACGAGATTAACATACTCCTTCCTCAGCGCAATGTCTTGACACCTGCAACGAACATTGTTACAGAACACGGAAAGACAATCCAATCAAACTGATTGATTGAAGATTGAATCGAATCAAAGGATTACTGTCTTCTCTTCAGCCCGTTTCAATACCTGAACAACTTGTCGGAGATAAGCAGAACTTCAATCGCCTGAGCTTCGTTCGCTCTCTCTACGTGTTTTTTGCCGTAAAACGCTTTCGCTGGATCATTCTGCAACATATTATAAAACTGCTCGAGAACCTTCACTTCGCCCGCAGCTTTAGTATCAGAAATTCGCGATACCACGGCCGGATCAGATAGAACTTCTGCAACATAATCATCATAATTACATCTTACTTTGACCATTATCAGGGATAGACAAAAAGAAACACAATTTAAGTAATACCTTTCAAAGAATGCTTAAAGCCTGAGCTCGAGTGCACCAGAATGAACTTGCTCTTGTTCTCGATGATGATTTTGTTGTCGGCCTTGACAGCTTCTTGGATCATATAATTCATGAACTGATCCTTGGTGAATCCGGGACTCGCGATGATCACACATTTTACAACGTCGAAGTTTATGTGCCGGATGATTCCTTGCATCACGCTTTCGTAAAATCGATTCAAGCTCTAAGACATAAAATGAACATTTGAAAACAACATTTCAGCGTCATTTGCGTTGTTTGATTTAGAACAATGGGTACCTTTTCGTGTTGCGTGACGCTGCCTTTTCTTTTGCGCGGGATCACCTGGTTATCTTTGTACGCACCACAGTCATATTAGCGGTAATTAAACAAATAAAAGCGATTCCTTCCTGCATTATTACGGCAGCCACGTCGGCGTTCTGAAAACGACAAGGATTTTAGCCAACTTGTTCCTCTCTGTACGCTTATTCTTGAACAAAATTAAACTAGTGCTTACTTGAGCCACGTCACACGCCGTGTCTACACGCTCTAACGCCACGCTATCCCATTTTGCCTTTGTGATCGTGAATTTGCGATTCAGTTCAACATCTAAAGTGTGATAAGCGCCAGTCTGAAATGATCATATTTCATACACGTTAGCGGATTTTCACTGGTAACATATGAATATTATGCGAAATCCCTTCGATATCAGCAGATTTGCAAATCTTTACAAATAATAAAATATTGAAAAAAAAAATTAGAACTATCAAAGGAATAAAACCATTGCTGAAATATTTTGAAATTTTATCGTTCAAAGCGATCGGAATCAAATATTTGAAAGAATTTTTTAAATGTGTAAAGCACAATTTTTTTTATTTGATGAAAAAAAATGTTATCTGGTTTCGATTACCTTAACATATTTATTTTCTTCAACGTTTCGACCTTTCAGACGTAAGACGCAAGCTTGGGTGTCAAAATCGATAGTTTCAACACAAATTTTCAAGGTCGTTCTCACCCTGTAGCAACTGGAGCTTCCCGTCGAAGTTTCGGTTTGTACTTTTCTGTAAGAATATTTCGTATTATTAATCAAAAACAGCTGGACAGTTCTCAAATGTACTTTCCTGCAGTGTTATTTAAATGACAAAGTTCTGCTACTTATCTTTCCAAGTTGGAATACCAAGGTTTTACTTTGAATCACGATTTATCAGCATTGCAAATGATGTATGAGATGAATATTGTTCCGGATTTATTATTATTAAGACATATGAATCTCCGAAATTCAAGCATGAATTCAAAATATACTTTTTTGTAACTTTTGAATGATGGTGGTATCAAAAAATGAAACGTTGGTATTTGTTACAAATCAAAACTTATGTGACAAATGAATTTATTACCTAATAGTTGAACAGCTGACATAATCTCCTTCGCTAATTATATTATAGACGTGCCACATGTCCTCCGTATTCTCAGGAACTAGTCCTATGCTTCTGCAAAATTGTATGAAAAATTATGTTCAAAAAAATTATATCAAAGTTATCCAAAATATAAAAATGTTTAAATTACGATTCGTTGTTGTGTCTTACCCTGCCCCATCTTTATCAAAACTTTTATGCACCAGCTTCATGTTGTATGTTGTACAATTATTTCTAACCTGAAAAGAGCAAAGTATGTATTAACATCAAGAAGAAAACCGTAAAACTAATTGTATATCACAAATCATGAATCCATGTAAAATTTGACAGAACATATGATTCATTCTAATCAAGCATATTTCATGTAAGATTTGAGATACGAATTATCAAATGAAAAGATGACTGAAAGTAGAACATGTTAAAATAATTACTTACTAATGATTCTTTTTCACAGAAAAAGCAAGCATTTGAGCTAATGTTATGAATCAAATCCGTTAAGAATAATCTGTGACATCGTACACTAAACACTTGTCACTGCTCATCTTATTTTTCATGACAAATATGGTTTTGTTATGATCCAAAACAATACCGATGGAGGAGCGACGCCAGAGCCGACGTGAAAAACATGTGTTTACCTTCTCTAAATGAGAAACAGGTTATAAGTGTCACTCTCTCGCAACAACTCGAAAGGGAAAAAATGCTCTGTCGGTAAAACTTGATCAACAGTCGGTAAGAAGATTCGCGCCATCTGGTGGTAAAGATTTTTCTCGATTTGTGTTCGTTTACTCTTGTTATTGTTTAGAGTCGTTTAGAGCACGTTGAAAGCGATCAAAAGGAACATTGTTTTTCTTCTTAATTGTCATTGAACAATTGTAATATGGCTGACGACGAATTCGATGGAGATGAGTAAGAATTCTTATTGAATTGCACTATAAATGTTTTATATCTCGTTAGTACTTTTACTTTACTAAGGTTCAAAATTTTATTAACCTACAAACAGCGTTGCCGATGACTTCGACGAAGTTGACGACGATGATAATATTGAATTAGAGCAGCCAGAAGAGGATGGAGAAAATGTCGAAATCATTCCAGCAGGTGAAGCAGGAGGCGGTGTTTCAAAATCCAAAAGAATCACAACTAGATACATGACTAAGTATGTGTAAACAAATGCTTACAAATGTTCCATTGTAACCTATTTTCAACATCTTTTTTAAATGAGATTTGTAATACTTGTCATTTATTTTGTATTAATTTATTTTGTTTATTATAATTTGCAAAACTGATGGATGAGTTGAATGGTTCAGAAAACTTATTGACAATTTATTTTGTAGGTATGAGCGGGCGAGGGTCTTAGGGACGCGGGCGCTACAGATAGCAATGTGTGCTCCAGTGATGGTTGAACTGGAAGGAGAAACAGATCCACTTCAAATAGCCATGAAGGAACTGAAGCAACGTAAAATTCCAATCATCATTCGAAGATACTTACCCGACAACAGCTACGAAGATTGGGGAATAGACGAGCTGATCATTATTGACCATTGATAAGTGAAGATACCTATTTTTAACTACTGTAAATACTATGTTTGATTAAAATAAACTTTCGTAATAAGTATTCTCTTTACTCTTTTGTTATTTCATGTAAAATTGAACTTGGATGGTTCTTTAAAACTAACAATGAATATCGGTAAAAAAAATTGGTAACAGGAAGGATTGCATTGAAAGATCAAAACTTCATCTTCATTCTTAATTTACCATTTTCATATTTTAACATAAAAACAATACTGATAACGCATAAGTTTTAAACTTTTGGTCTCAAAATTTGTTGTCGGGTTTACAATTATCGACTTTAGTTAAGAAAATTATTAGAAAAATCGTAATTTGAGGGTGAAATGAATTTCGGAAATTTGAATGATAAATGCGAGACCAAAAATTTGTTTGATATGTTTGTTAGTTAATTCTATAATATAAATTTGGCAACAAACTGATGTATCTTAATTGTTGACAGTTATTAATTTTCAGTCAATGTCTTGCATCTCTTCATTACTACTTCGCACATTTTATATACAAGTCATGGTTTGTAATTGCTTTTTAATCAACACTTTTGTTTTATTCAGAAACCAAGAAATTTTGATTCAAATGCATTTAATTGCGTTAATAAAACACAAGACATGGACTAATTTTGATATTTTCATATGCTAGTGCAACATTTACACATATACAATTATATGACATAGTAAAACTCTGTTTGAACAGCGTGTCATTGAAAATGCTATGGTGAGACAAATGTGTGTTGAAATCTAACGATTTAGTAGGGAGAAACCCCTTGGATTACATGCCATGAATTATTTCGCATATTTCTCTGTCGAAGATGCGCACACAAAACGTCACTTATACATTTATGTTTTATACAAAGACTGTAAAATATTTTTTTTTTCGATTTTGATTCCAGTCAAAATCAACCCTTTATCAAACAAATGACCTCCAAACTGTTTCTCTTAGATTTAAATCTGTCGAATGTAAAAGGATTAAGCGCACCAGTTTACTCGCATTACAAAAGCTATTATTGTTATTGAAAACTTAGCTAAACTTTTCAACGCCAAATATTGAAATAACGTAGCTCTCTAAATGTATCTATTTAACGTCCATAATTCATTATGGACATTATCATCTGCGGTAAATTATTTACACAATAACACAAATAAAATCTCTGATACAACAGTATATAAAACGAAAATAAAAACGGACACTTAAAATAGAACAAAACGGATGAAAAACTCGTTGGTTGTTGTTGTCGTCTTTTCTGGTTCACCTGTGAAAAACAAATTTCCGATGATTCATTCTCATTTGTTTCCAGACCAATTAGCAGTGTTCAGTCAGTGGTCAGTAATTTACCAAACGCTGCACTTGTGTTCTGGATTCATTGGTGAGCCAAGTGGGCAGTTGAAAGCAGCGGCAAAGTCATGACTATTTTGCAATGGTCCCAACACTCTCACAGAGCCGGGCGGATGCACGCTGCTGCGAATTTTCGTCAACGCGTCTTCCGGCCTCATCGAGCCGCACCAAATTTGCGCATAATTCAGGAAAAACAATTGATCGTGATTCAAATTGATTCCGGGTAGTTGTGGTTCCTCGCCATGTCTGGACACCCATTTTTTATAAGCCTAATGAGAAAAAGTAAAAAAAAAGAAAAAGAAAGAAACGACATTTAAATAAGGTAAAAATGTTCAATGTAAATAAGTTTTCTAAAGGTTCTAAAGGTTCCATTACCTGTTGTATAAATACTTACACGGAAAGCTTGTTTCAGTCCACCATTGTCAGCGATGTTTTCACATTGAGTCATCCTGCCGTCAATCGAGAGATCGATTTCCTTGAGCTTGTATCTCGAGTACTGATCGACGATGCATTGCGTTCTTTCGCGAAATGCCTTGATGGTCGCATTGTTCCACCATTGGATCATATTACCATCTTTATCGAACTGCCGACCCTTGTCATCGAAACCATGAGTTATTTCGTGTCCAATCACAACACCTATTCCACCGTAATTCAACGACTTCGGATAATGCCGGAAGTAGAAAGGCGGCTGCAGTATCCCAGCGGGAAATACTACAAGTGATAAATCCCATTTGATTCAAAATTCAAATTTATACTTTTCCAGTCAAAACAAAATCACAATACTCAATTCTAGATGGTACATCGAACGAGAGATTGCGTGCAGTATATTTTTATCGACAAAATGAAGAGACGAACTTTCAATTTCAGATCAGCGGAGAATGATTTTATGGAAAGAAAAGAACGGGATGTGTACATACCGATGTCGTTATTATTCGGGTTGTAATAAGCATTGACTACCGCCGGTTCCGTCGACCACCTATTTTTATCGACTGGCTGGCGTAATTTCTTCAAGTTATGATACGCGTCGTACTTGAGAACTGCTAAGATGTTTTGCAAAAAGCGATTCTCCGTAACGTTGAGCTGCAAAATATCATGGCCGAGTAAACGTCGGGCGTGTCAGTCACAAGCTAAGCATGCTAATTTGATCATTTTTTTTTTTTTATCCGAAATCATTATTTCCAACCCTCGCACATTGCACTGACCTGTTTTTCATGCACAAATTTTGCATGCTTAATATAGAAATGCTTTACCGTAATATATTCTTTTGTCAGTTCCTCGGGATCTTTTATGAATTCCGGATATCCTATTCTCTCATTCATCGAATCCGCTTTGCTTTTCGCCACTTCTTTAGTTTCGTTATCCATCCAGCGATTCTCAATGAGCAGCTCGTTGAATGCCTCGCGAAGTGTGCGGATCATTTCAAGAGCTGTCTCCTGGAATTATTGTTTTTATACATATTTTTCGTCAGCGAATTTTTTTTTGTTCGCGAAAAACTTTTTCGGGCGTCTTACAACAACTTTCATCCCGGGAATTGTTTGCCTAACTGTGCGCGCGCCCCTACCTTACTTTCATGATTGAAATTATCCTTGATGAAAAGCGCGCCGACAGCCATGCCGAGTTTTTTATTCGTCCATTCAACGCATTGAGACCATCTCCTTCGCTCGCTAAGAATTCCTAACAAAATTTTACGAAATTCCGTTCGCTTCTGCTGATATTCGTCAATCATGTGCGGCATTATGGACCGGACCAGTCGCCACATCACATAATTATGGAGCGTCCTAAAAAAAACCAAACGGATTCAACAAGAAGGAAACAGAAAAATAGAAAAATATTTGCACAAATAACTAAAACTAAATGTGTTGAACAATTTATGCTCAAAATTCATGATATTTTCGACGTCGGAGGTAAAAAAAATGGAATAGCACAAAATTTAATACGTTTCATAATATCGCGCACGGTTTGCAAAAATATCTCGTTTCAATCAATAACCTGCTGTCAGTTTCATTGACTATTCGACCCATTTGAATGAAATAAGGCATGGAATAAACGACCACCGGTTCGTCGTCCGTGATATTTGTCATCAAAAATTCTTCCAAGTACTTCCTCCACTTGATTTGTGGGACTTCTCTCTGCAGTTCTCTCAGCGTCAACTTCCGGTAAATTTCGGATGTGTCGTGTCTATCCGACTCGTGGAGGGAAGCCTGGAAAGATGAAACAAACATTTCAAAGGGCAAACGAAAAAATGTGAAATTTCACCATGTAAAATTGGAGCTAATTATTGTTACGCTCCGCGTGTGACTCCTCTCGGGGTTTCGCGAATACGTACGTTGGCTAATTGCTTTTCGAGCGAAATGACTTGCTCGAATTCATTATCCACCGTTTCTGATTGCGCTCCCAATAGTTCCGCGACGCTTATCATGTACCGTTTGTACGCTTGTAATTGTACTTCACTGTTTTTTGACAAATAATAGTCTCTGCTTGGTAAAGCTAACTGCAGCTGGTCCAACTGTAACGACATCCAAGCTTATTATTTACTTTGAAGACAGAAGGTAATTTGAATTGAAAGCTGGGACGAGATGAAATTTGAGCGTGCATAGGGATGCTAGGTGGACAGACAATTTTCATTAAAACATCATTTTTGTAAACCTGCAGAATATTCGTGGATGAATTTTTGTCGTCCGGTCCGACCCACTGTTCGAATAAGGCACCTTCGTTATATTCGCCCCGTAGCTTTCCTAAAATTATTTCTACATCACTCCAACGTGGCTTCCACGAAGGGCCTGTTACCGCCGGCCAACCACCCAACGCCTTCAGGGTGTCCCTCAAAGGAGCGTCTCCTATTCTCCGGATTTGCGCTATCAATACAAAACGAGAGGCTTATCAATCATTCGACAACTGGACATCGCAACCAATTAGTTCAATAATTCATTTGGATGTAAAAATTTTCGACAGATTCAAAAAAGCTTTGGCTCTTTAAACAAATGTTTAGTGCAAAAGTTTGAAGTCTGAAGTTTGAAAAGAGGCTTCCAAAAGCAACATGTCAAAACGAACTGAAGAAGTGAAATGAAAGCGCAGTGAATTGAAATTAAAGAGTAAATGAATTTAAGAGAGATAGGGCGTAAGTGTAAACAAATGTGAACCATAACAATATCAAGCTTAACTTCGGTGTACCCACAAATGTCCATGCAGGACTTGTAGAACATCTTGGCTTTTATGGTCGCATTGTTATCGTAGATATTGGGTGGTTCTCTCAAAAGACGTTTCAAAATGACCTGCAGTTGGTCTGCTAGAACTTCGAACGTGTTGATCGAACTTTTATCCTCCGGCATTAGGTGGATTCGATTCCAGGTTCCACAAGCGTATTGAAAAAAATCGATACACGGGGAAGCATTCTTGTCCATCGCAGATAACAAATTAGCAGCTGAGAATGGAAACGTGAGAACAAACCAAACAAAAAATGTATACTTTTAATTTTGTCTTTTTTTTTTTTTTTGTTTTTTCATCTGTCAATCAATCAATATGCAAGCCAATCGAACGATTTGAGTCAGAGAAATTGTTTATGTGTAACGAATTTACGGCCAATAATCTTGACTCAAAAGATCCGATGAAATCCTGCGAAGCTCTTCCTTAAGCTCTCTATCCAATAAGGGGCTCATCTTTATAATTAAACTAGGCGAGAACGAAATTGAATATTTTCCCTGCTCGGTTTGTCGAGAAAACTTAAATTAAAGACGTGCAATTAATTAGAACGAGTTGAACATTTTCGTTTGTGCCAGGTACGTTCAATAACTTCCGATTCTATATAACGTCACCGATAAAAGGCCAAAACGGAAAAGTCACTTAGAAAAATGTCGCCTCTATTGGCTTATGTGTTTATTTTATCTAAACTGGTTAATCATTTTGTTTTTTTTTCTTCTTTTTTTTCCAATTGATTTTCGCTTGGATGAAAAACAAAAAACTAACAGGAATGAAAACGTATGGAATTATTGCAGCCGGTAATCCAAATTAATATAACGATACTTTTATTCGCACGGTGCAGTTATTTTTTATTTGATGTTCGTTAAATTTGTTTTCGATTTTTGTCCGGTATTTTTTGTTTCAATAAACTGCGAAAATGTATCAAAACTGTTAACGAAGCAGTTCGTTAAATTGGCAACGAAAATTGAACTTCTAAATAAAAAATTGTTTCGCGATTAGTTTGAAAAGTTACGATCTTTGTTTGTAAAGTTACGGGCCGAAACTGTTGGCTTAATTATATCTTTTCCTCGCTTGCGCGCAGCTTCGTTCGATTTAAATTTTCTTACAAAAATAGCGTGTCCGAAAAAAAAAATTCTATTTCATGATGATTCTTATTAAATTTTTTTTTTTCGTTCCTCGTGTCTGTTCATTTTAGCACCCATGATTCTAATCATAATTGAAAATTAGCTTAGTAGGTCGATGCGCAATATTTTTATTCATTGATTAATATAACTTCATGTGCAAAATTCAACCGCGCCACAGGAAAATTAATCTTTCTCTCCCACTTTCATGATTTATTCAATTTTCACATTATAACAAAAATCAGTCAGTTAAATTCGCGGCGCCAGAAATTGTCGGGACGTTTCAATAATAATATAATGGCGGGATTTAATTTGTGTGCATGTTATTTCGCTTGTTGACGAAATATTCATTATTCTTTACTTACAAGTTCGAACACATTCCTGGGTTAAGCAAATATTGGCTTCTGAAATAAAAAAAATTGTCTTCTGTACTTCATTGTGAACAAATAAAAGTTATTATAATTAACCCTTTATCGGTAGAAATATGAAGGCAACCCTCGTTAATGGCAAACAAATTTTTTTTTAATTCCAGTACTTTGAATTTTGGCATTCTATATAAATAAAAGCTCGGTTGAAACATCAAATTTTGCATAATTGAAAAAGCTTTTTGATTAAAACACATGCAAAACGAGAGTTGTAAATTGTTGGTGCAGAGATAATGCAATCGGATTCTGCATCGCAAACCTTTTGATTAAATCGATAAATAATTAATAACTTTATAAGTTTTTCCATTAATTCGATACTGGGAAAATTATTTATTCGCAAATGATTCGAGATTATAATTTTATAACAATTTTCCCTTTCCACGTTTTCATATCCGAGCAGTAAGAGAATATTCTTATTCTTTATTGAGTTCGTAAACTTTTCATAGTCCACTGATAAAAGGTTAAAAACGCTTTATATTATGCTTCTACTGCATCGTAGTTCTTATGCTATTCTTCTGTATCCATAAAAAACTTGGTTAGTAAAAAAATAATGATATTGAAGACATAAAATTCTCCCGCTGTACATAAATTCATCGCAACTTCTGAAAGTTGCTTTCTAATTAATATGTTTCATTTATTTCGATCTGCTTTTTTATAAAAACTAACGACATACGAAACGAATGGAACAGAAGTGATTTTCAATGACATTTTCAAAGACAATCTCTAAATCGTGAAATATTTAAAGGTTAAAAAAAAAAAAAACTTTAGGCGTCACCAGTGAAATTTTGTCTCGGCCATACAGAAAACTTTGAAATGTAAATGACGTTAATTAGTCTGCGTTCATTAAAATGTAGGCACTTGTCACGTGAATTTTCGCTTGGTGTTTAGAATTTCCTTTTTTCGTTCGTTCCTCTCGCGTTTAAAGTTTATCATTCTGTACTGCTGTATTTTCATATTTATCATTACATTTATTGTACATTCTGATTCTGTATGAATTATTGATTCGAGTTCGAATCAAGTGATTGATCATTTTATCTTTTAGGCCGCATGCAAATTTTAGGATATACGTGATATAAACTATGCTTTGAATCAACATTGAAATCAAATTACGATTCTATTAGTCAATCAAAGATTAATAAATGCTGTGTATTTCGTATTCGTTTCATCAGTGCTTGAAAATAAATATGGCTTCAAAACTTGATTAATAAAACGCTAAAGGTAAATATTCCTCGTGCCTGATAAACAATCATCTCCCCAATATCAAACTTTGTGTAAAAAGAAAACAAAAATTAATTCATATATGCGAGCTGATTTATCCCACAATTGATTTACTCACAAAAAATTTAATCAGAAAACATTCTACTGTTCGAATAACACTTAATCAAAATATTAAAACGCGCGATTCATGAAAAAACAAAGGCGTAAAAAAAAGAAGAAGAACGTTTTCTCACAGAATTGTCAAATATGTCTTTCCTCTACATGAAAATTTTTTCTTTCCCCAAATTTGAAATTCCAATTTTTTTTATTCCCAGTACTGCAGTAATGAACAAAATACATTCTTCGTGCGCGACTTTGTTCGGACATTCATTTAAATGCAAAATCAATATTGAATTTGTCGAAAACTTGGAGTTTCTTTAATAAATTCACTTGATCAAACTGTCACCGAGGGTGATATTCATCATTACTTACTTTTCTCCTGGATTCCATCGCACGTCACGTTGAGCGTGAGGAGAAGAAGGATGACTAAACATGTTGCTAGGAGGATGAGAGCGAGCACACCCAAAAGTAGCTGCCTGTTAGTGGAACCAACTCGTCGTCTTGTAATTGAAGTCGCTCTGGTGATTCCATGATTCGGTCTTCTAGGTGTTGTGGGACGCAGAATCGTTGTTTGTGTGTTTCCTCGTGGACCATAAGTTACCTAGAGTAAACAAACAACTTGTTTGTTTCAGTTAAGAAATTTTCTTGCATTATACCGTGTGTAAAGCCATATCACAAGCTAATGAAATTTGCTAACGAATATCATCACACGTGTATGAGTTAATGGGTTCAAACTTGTACCACATTGTGCTTTTATTTTTTTGAAATAAAAGAAAGAACTTTGTTTTTCGCGCTTAAAAAAATTTTTTTTTACCAATTTATGTACTTTGTTGTCAAGCTTGCAGCTAACCTTTTGAAAAAAAATAAAACAAACAGCTTTTGTTGCTGAATTTTTTCCCCGCAAACATCGTTTAAACCCTCGTGAAAAGTGTTTGCAAATTTTCTCGACTTGATAGCTATGTTTGAAAATGTGTAACATTCATCAAACAATTAATAATAAAATTCATTCATCAAGATAAAAAAAATACAGCCCGATGAAAAATAAATGAAACAAAGTGTTCACGGTAATGGATGAATCTTGTATCTGACATTTATTATACCGTCAAATATTTTATGGTGATTGAACTCAGTGAAAAATTTTTGTTGACGGAAATGTACTGTGCATGGAGATTAATGCGATTGCACTTTATATCTCTTTTAGCGGATTTATGTCTATGAGAACTATCCAGTGCGAAAAATCCGATCGAATTAAAACTCCAACAGATCACCAGTTTAGAATGATTCTAGCGGGCGTTTTCAAAGGAACGCTTTTTGTTGTTCCCCGAGAGTATTTATTCAAAATACCGTACGCTTGGGGCTGCAACATTTCGAATGTTCAGCGTCGAAATAAAATTTCGCACGCGCACAAAACCGGAACCATAAATTGATTGTGAAGAGAAAATATAATAGAAAAACGTCCAAGTTTTACAACACAATAAATAGCGCGATATTATCATATGTCAATGATTTATGCTGTCGAATTTCAATATCTCACGGCGTATAAAATATTGTTATATATTCACGTATAAACAAACGAACAAAAAAAAAAGAGGAATTTATCTCCAATATTAAAACACGTGTTAGCACGTATATATTCATGACATTGTTAATCAAACTTTGCACAATACATCATTCGCGCTCCCTCTGATATTATTGACTGTAAATCATTTATAAATATCGTCCTATTAAATAATGCCCGTCTCTCGCATCTGGCAGGATGAGCTACATAATTTTTTTTTCTCCACTCCCCGTGAAAATTTTATTTCAACGATTTATTAATTTCATTTGCATATCAATTATTGCTACGTTTTTATGATTGGGATTTAAGCTTCGACATTTGCGTTGTGCCAATTCGTAACATAAATTCATTTGATACAATTAAGCTATGTAGGTATGCTATAGCTGCTCTTGAGCCGAGAGAAGTTCACAATCGATCGGCGTGATAAAAAGTACATAATATTGTTTCAATGTTGTCAATGGAAAGAATGTTATATAATACTCTTGGACGCCACTAATTTTCATCTACGAACAAGAACAAACAAATAACTTTTTTTTCCACATCTAGAGAACTGTTTCTACACGTTTGCATCAATAATATGCATTATTAATACCGAATTTATATATACGATGTCTTGGGGGGTTGGGGTGGCGAACTAATTGTCAGTTTAATTTTGATCGAAACGCAGAAAGAAAAAATTTGTTCGTTCGCCTTTGCGACATTCGGTGAGATGCGACCAAAATGATGAAACCATTTGAGCTTGCGAAGCGATTTTTCATCTTCCACTTAGTCTGAAGTATCTATTAAATGTTAAGTTTAATTAGATCTCAAAATTAATTAAATTAGTAATTGCTGAACACACAAAGGAAATATCTACAATTAATTCACGGTTTAGTCGTAGTCGGGTGTCTAACGCAGTAAAATTTATGTTTTGGCGCACGTTAAACTTTGAGAGCGCGTATAAGTGGTCTCGCGTTTATTGTCACAATCAATTTTCGGTGTGATCATTTACATTTTTATTTCAAAACAACCGCCTTGATTTCCGTCGACATTAATAAATATGGCGTGCCCGTCAACACTCATAAAAAAAAAAAAACTTTTCTTCTCCAAGCACTTGGACAAACTTTTAACAAACTTCCAGTCAAGCATTACATGAAACTTCAGTTAAATTTTCATTAACTTTTTACTTTTCTACCTTTTTTCCCCCTTGTACTTCCAATGTTTTTCACGTAAAGTATACAAAAACGCGAACCTCGACTGATGAATTCTCGACAAAAGTATACAACCGAACACAATACCCTGCAAAGAGCACTGAAATATGTGAAACTTGACAGCGTGTAATGCACTTATTTATCTTTCATCAATCACGCGCTGTGATTTGGATAGATTATTTATTCGAGCACACGATTTAACTCAGTAAACCGACATGATTTTGCGTTTCACGTCATTTTAAATCACCCCCAGCGCATTTCGCGATTCATCATTAGACGATTTTCATTGGCAAACTTACGCAGTTAAAAATTGTATTGGTCCAGCCAATTATTCGAAAAATCGACAGATACAGGAACTCAGTCAATAGAGGAATTATTTGAATTGGTATAAGCTCGCACGTGAAACGTCGATTTTTCATCAAACTTTTAATAGCAAAAATGCTAATCTACTTAATTTCAGAAAAGTTGCTCTCTATATTATAGGTCGACGCGAATAAGTTTTAATGCCTTTAAATTAGTTCGAAGTGAAAATATTTTTCTTTTCGCGACGCCTTATTATATGAAAAGTTTTTTTTTTTTAATTCATGCTAATTTAGAAACATCCATATCGAAGGTTCTCAGAAATAATTTCATAAGCTCGGCAGCACAATTATATTGCAACAACAAAACAAAAAATAACGGAGCATATAAAATCAAAGTTAACAACAAGTTTTATGTCTTCATTATCTATCTACACAAAATTTTTTATGATTTTACTCAGAAAAGTGCTACACGAGGATAATTCAGAATATTGGAAAAACATGCTCATGGTGAATAACAAGTTAAAGGGTTAATTAGCGAGGCAATAACAGAGTGAGCCATTAAATTGCACAAATTGAACAAATTAAAAAATGTAAAACCAAAATGTTTTATAATTAACATGCAAGGGGACTAAAAAAAAG
>JAAMPD010001044.1:33897-57088 GCA_025266255.1 Trissolcus basalis | reverse complement strand
TCAGTCTCAGCTCGTTTTCACTTTTGAATCATTTTTTGCGTTTTCTCATTAGCTTATATCGTTGAAAAACGCTTTGAGAGTATGTACAAAAAACTTATTTTGAGCGAATTTTCACTTATTTTGAATGGAAATTCACTTAAAATAAGTCCACACCCACACGGACAAAAATATATTTTGAAATATATATTTTACATATATTCTATATATTTAAAATATATTCGTGTATATTTCACATATACGTGATTTATAAATCATTTATAAAGCGGCAATAAGTTAGATAAATGATATATAAAATAAATATATATTTTATCAAAAAAATATATTTAATTTATATAAAAAATATAAATTTGAAATTTGTTTCCGTATATATTTTTATCCCTGTGGGCAGTGCTCCTCTTTCTAGCAATAAGTGAAATTTTCACTTTTTCAGACGTAGAGAGTACACGGAATAGAAATTTTAATAACTTTTACTAGAATGGGTATAATTTTTACTAAACTGTTTGATAATTGAGAGACAGAAATAATTTTCAAAAGAAATTATCAAACTTTTCGATAAAAATTAAAAAACTATTTGACCAAACATTTAATATAAATTATTTAATTTCGTGTTATTTTTTACTAAATAGTTTAATAATTTTGTTGGTTGAAATTATTACAACTTTTATCTGCGTATAAAAGTTTTTGAAATAAAACACCATTTTTGCAGTGATCAGTTTTTTTTCCCATTTTATTTTGAATTTTTTATTCTAGGTACGTCGAAGACAGTCGTAATGCAAATATGACAATACCAGAAGTGCATGGAAGGAATCGCAAAATATATAATGCAATATTACGAAGGTGATAAATTGATGCCTAAACCGTCGCGCTTTTATTATCCCAGGGGAGCGTGAAATTTGCATCGGCTTGAGCCCTGGCGTTATTTCATGGCAAGCCCATTAATTCTAGGCCGAGTCACTTAACCGTGCCGTTCGTTGTGTCCGCTGTTTATTTGCTGTTTATATCCGGAACAATTCGGCGTTGGTTTTTCCAGCGTGCCTCTGATCAGCGCACGCTTTGAAAAATCACTCTGCCGGTCTGGCTGGACTCGTCGATTTGCAATGTTATCACTACTTGTTCGATGATAAGGCAAAATAATCAACCCCAGCAACTAAACGAAACAGACCGAACTGAATGTCTTTTCAACAGTTTTGTAAAACTACTCTCATTTGATAAAAATTGTTTCATACAAAAAAAAAAAAAATCTAAACATTTTCTGAAAATATTTCGGCCTAGTAAATGGTCGAGTAGCCAATTGTTTTTCGGTTTGAAAATTTATCATTTTCGGCAGCTTTCAAGCTATTTGTTGAATCAGAGAATATCAGCGAAAAAAGTCGTTAGACTTTGAGCAATGGTCGCAATTTTGGGCGATGAGGATTCGCAAAGATGAAATTTTTCGCGAATAGGAACACATTTCGTTCGCAGGCAGTTAATTCTTGAAACGTAGAAAAGTTGTAATCGACTTGGAGATTGAGAAAGAAATCGGAGGTCGTTTGTCCGGGCATAGAAACGCCGCGGAACCGTAATAGGAACATCGGTGACGTCGTTCGAGGAGTGCTTCGTCGCGACGGCTGCATCATTCTATTACGCAGAACCATCTGTCTTGGGATCTCGTTTCCGGTTTCAGATCTCACGTCCACTTCTTGCCTTCCGTCCCCGAGCACTCCCCGCTGTCTCCTTGCATCATGTTTTACACCCGACCTAGACGAACCACTCTGTTCTTACGACTCGCTACTTTTATTTCCACTGAGTCGTGAAATTCCGCCACATCATCGACGAGCTTCCGCAGCTCTGCAATTGACTTACAAATTTAATCGCAAGTCGACATTTTTGCATCTCGCCGGCTCTCCACTGGCGGATGTGTTTCGATCGTAACCCAATTATTTTTATATTAATTTTGATGAAATAACCCAATAATGATTCACGCCTCTTTCATAATTCATCCTTCGGTCGCTACCGCTCTGCGTTAATTTCAAGTTATAATTTTAGGTCACGATAAAATTGAAAAGTATTCCGAGCGCCGGTGTTGCCAGAAGAAACGGCAACTTTTGCGAGCCCGACTTCATGCATACCAAATACCGCACAAGTTCCGGCAAAGAGAAACAAAACACTCCTCATGGAAATCAATTCCCACGTTTACGATAAATTTCCAACTTTATTGCAATAATAAAACGCGATCCAATTAGCATGCGAATGCGTTCCCTGATTCGACATCTTTAAACGATTTTTTTTTCCTTCAAACACGATCAATCATTAATAAATTTCTTTCTTACAGCTAATAGCTGAAAATTAAATGTCAATTATTCATTCGCATTTATTTGTCTCAATTGATAATAATCAGCATAAATTGAGCTTCTTGGAAATATTTTAATGAATGTATTATGAATCATTTTCAATGACAATTTTTAGACATGAGAATCGAAATTGTGACTCTTGTACTACAGTGGAATTTACACGGCGGGTAATAAATGATTTAAAAATGATTGATCGGTTTTCATTTTTGCGCCAACTTTTGGCCGTGACTCGTTATCGGTATTATGATTCATAATATATAATGAGCGGTAATTGCTCGCCAGTGGGAGCTGATTAAATTTGCAAGTTCGATAGAGTTATTGAACAAAAAAAAAAAGACAGCACGCGTGGAAGCATGCTCGAGTAGAAATCACAGGTGAGGCTGAGAAATATGCCAGTTTAATACACCTGGGTATATGTCGCGCACCGAGCGGTATGATTTATCGGGATATTTCAATTAGCACATAACGTGACGTTTGCGAAAAGTCGAGCCGGCTCATCGAATGATGCAATTTTACGAAACTCGATTATACACTTAACGTCAGTGATTTAACGTACCGGCTAATGCGATATTTATTATTGAAATCAATCGCTGTATCGACGTGTGCGAAATTTTTTTCCATCGTTGTAATTTGTATTGTGGACGATGTTTCGCGAAAGTATGCATCGCGCTCTCGCAATACACATTATACGACACTTCTATTTTTTTTATTTTTTTAATTTTATTTCCTTCTTCCCGTGTTCATGCACTCGATAAAATATGAATGCTACACATGTTTTGCATGAAAAATTTCACCAGCGACGGATAAAATTTTTCAATTAAATCAACCCGAGATTATTCCCGGCAAAAATCTCACAACATATATGTGAGATTTTATTTCGGCGCGGATTAATTTGCTTAATATTCTCACGAGGATTAAAAATATCGACGAAAAAAAAAATTGCAATTCAAGCACGCGCGCAGACTCATTTGATGAGATCCGGTTTATTCGCCATTATTCCAATTGAGGTGCGACTATACCGCGGCAAGACCCACCCCCTCAAACCATAACGAACGAGTATCCAAATTTTGAAAAGTAATTAACACCAATGCACTGACCTATAATGCGTAATTAATGAAACCGTGCAAAAAAAATTCTAATTAAATCGGCAATCAAAATTCCATATTGCGAATCACGTCTTCATTTAGAAAAAGCCAGGATGGAATTCCCGCCGAGCTCACTATCATTTCGATTGTTCGGATCTCCATTCTCTTTTGTCGAAAGAATCTCTTGCGCGTCACTTGGTGGCTGTAATTAATGAAAAAAAAAAAAAAAAAAAAGAAAAAAGAAAAAAGGGATCGAGAATCGGTTGAGGGGTTAGAGAAAAAAAACGTGCTGGTTATAATTTGAGTCGTTGGGTTTGCAGGAACTTGTGAACTGCGACAGTATCATCGTCAAATTTTAGCTGAACGCCAATCCGCCGGTCGTTGAATTATTCAGACGTAACGTTGGTCGAGCAAGGTACGCCCTTTGCATCGAGCCGAGGGTTTTCAACCGATGGCTTTCGCCAGTTACAACACCAAAAGAGGATCTTCTACACTTCCGGAGGCCAAACTCCTCTTGCCACTGGGTTTTAAACTCATCTCCACTCTTATCTGCTGAAAATGCTCTGCATGCTAGCAGGATTTACACATTGAAGCCCCGAATATCTCGCCAGTATCTCTAATTTGACGATTCAAATAATGTTTACGACGATATATTTACTTCTCATTGTACAAATAAAATTTGATCGAGAAATATTCAAATGAAAGTGCCCATTAAGAATTCAAATTATTAAAGTGCTGATAAAAAAGCCAAGAAAAGATTTCACAATTCTTAACAAAAAACAATCATGAAAATTGTAGTTGAAAAACAAACTCAACCGTGAATCACAAAAAAATAACGAAATGGGAAATTGCCAAGTAAAAAGCAACAAATAAAACTTAAAAAAGTGTGTTCTATATCCCAATAGAAGAATATTATATAAATAATGTATAAATAATAAATATTATCTGTATAATATCTGTATATTATCTAAATTGTGCTATTGGAGTGATTATAAGTTTTTTATTAAATTGTTTTTTATCAATTTTTTAAAATAGATTTTTATTTTGGATAATTTAGGTAAACTTATACGGTTATAGTCCTATCCCCAATAACACATATACATATAATATATATATATAATATACGTACATATACGTATAATATACGTATATTAGTGGGACTCATATCCCTAAAATCTCTCTTATACCTTATACGTATATTATATATATATTATATGTATATGTGTTATTGGGGATTCGTATTAAATTTGTTTTAAAATAAATTCTAATTTGGAGAATTATTAAATTATTTAAAATGTACAAATTTGTTATTTTTCCATTAATTTGAATACAATGATTTGCACAGTCACCAATTTCAGAACGAATTCAAAATATATTTTAAACAAACATAACACATATAGATACACTATATAACCGTATTAGGTACGGTTACCTTTTATGATTTTTAACAAATGTTGATAAAAGCCGGATTGCCTTCACATATACCGTCGAACGGAGAAAGCGATTGTTATTATTGTAAATGTTACATTGAAAATGATAAAATGAATAAAATATATTCGTTTTGTTCCGTTAAGTTTCTGAAAGAGTCTTAAAAACTATGGCAAAATAATCAGATTATCTTTCACATCAGTGTCGACAGTTGCAACATTTGTGGATTAATAAAAGTTCGCTCAATTAAACCAATAATGGAATTGCTTTTCGTAAAAGTATTAATTTTCAAGCAACAGGATCGTTGGGGTATTAAAATAATTTGTAATTTGAGTAATAAATTTTTCTGCATGAAAAGTTCGTGTATTAATAATGTGAAGCGCAATTACGAAAGCGCGTTTTATGAAAATTAATATAAAACGAATTACGTTCGCCAGGATATATGTTGCCGTTGTGACGTTATGTTTTATATATACGAATGGGAAAAATTACATTCTTTATTTCTCATCAGACAGACGCAGTTTCCTTGACATTCATTTAATATTGTATGTTACGACACAGAGAAGCAAGAGAAATACAATAAAAAAAAAACGAGATGAAACAGCAGGATAGTAAACAAACAAAAACATTTTTCACATAAAATGTATTTCGGCTTAGCCTCACTTTCAATCACTTTTAATCTTCTCAATTGTATGCGTTTAATCGAAACGAAAAAAAAAAGAAATTACAATCGAATAAAAAGTACGATATTAAATATTTAAAGCGAACACGAAACTCCGAATGAGTATTTTTTAATGGGACAGAATGTACTCTCAGTCTACGAGATTTTTGTGCATTATTCAACAAGTAATTACTTAGATCGTTTTTTTTTATATGATAAAGCAAAAGATCGATTTTGCCCACTTAGACAAGTAATTGTTTTTTTTTCTCTCTTGCTGAGTTTTCTTTTACGAACGGCAGCATTCGTGCTGTTTAGTTGACGATCGATACTACGCGATTCTTTGAAGGAAACTCGTAAAAAAAGTGTGACTGATAACAATAAATCGGAAGATCATTCCGCAGAACAAAAAAATGTGCCCAAAGTGAGAACGCAAGAAATAAAATTTAGAAGACGAGGCTGAATTTTAATAAAAAAAAGTTTTACCATCAATATCAGCCAAAAAACTGCATAAAAAATTATTGAGCTGGGAGATTGTATGAAACGATCAATTAAGATATCAGACGCCTTCGTATACATAATAAACCAGTTGCTCGAAAAAATACTTGGCCTGCATTTCATTTGCGATACTCTCGCAGAGCTGACTTTATGAGACACTTTACGATAATATACGTTGTAAAATTCTGGTTCTTCGACGTTTATGAAAAGATTCAGCAATCTTTTCTACTAAGCGCAACATCAGTTTTGTTGTGGGCTTTACGATTCGACAGCCATATTTATGATAATCAGCAAACAAGCTTTTGGTTTTCAATGAAGCAAAATTCAATTTTAATATCAGAGAGTAATCCTGAAAATGTCCGAAAAATAGATAATTTTAATATTGCATTAATATTATCATTGTCGTGAATTTCAACATTTTAATATTTTAATTTCATTTTTAAGTAGAACATCACCTCGAATTGTCAGACGCGAATTGTTTCGCTCGGCTGAATGCTCTTCGATGAAAATTTTCGTACAACTTTTGAGCCAAGTGCAATTGTTCGAATGATTCGCGAAATAATTGACAATTCAGTCATTAGAAAGCGTTTTCATTTCACTTTAAAATTTAAAAATTACATCCTTCAGTTCCAAACAACAGTTTTATTCGGATTATTCATTCAACAAGTTTCAATATTTCGTCTGCGCCTCTAGTTTTCTTGAATAAGAACGATCAATAATTTAATTCGATATCCATTACGTTTCGTCGGCAATTTAAAAACCATTAAATTGTCATGTTCAACGTCAGTGGCCGAGAATGCAATTTTTCTGCTATTTGCATTATCCGTTACATTTGCCGGGTTGTGCAGTCACAGGAACCAATGGAAGCTCAGCAAAAGTCGGGCACCATCGGAGTCACTGTGTGTACTCGATATGTGACGTTGTGCTGCTGGCGAAATTTCAAATTATTATTGCAAACACTTTTTGCCGTGGAGTTTGACGTTTGCTCCATGCTCATGGCGTCATTTGGAAAAAAGCTCGAACAAAGCCACAGCAATACAACAGTTCTAGAATGTTTGCGTGATCTCAGCTGCTTTCCTCCGATGACTTTTGTGAAAGCGTAATTCACTCGTGTGAGTTATAAGTAACCTTCCCTGCGTTTGATCAAAAAATTTCGTTATTCATATACAAAAATAAATGTATATTTCATAGTGAAAATTTATGGAAAAAATATAAAATCAACGAGCAAGTTTCAACATCACCTTTTTCACATTTTCAAGAGGACAAATCATTACAAAGGCACTTACGATTTCATTTCTAATGATAAAAAGGTATTTTTTAATATTTTTTTACTTTCATTGCTTTTGAACATGTAGATTTTATGAAAAGCTCTGGAGAGCTGAATTTTCTCTCTATTGTAAAATTTTCAACACTTTTTTCGTGATAATTTATAATAATTTCAACCTTTTTCGTAAAATTTAATGTTTTGACATGCATAATTCGGTGTAGAGCGTTTCTTTTAATGAACTCATAATCATCCAATTACATCGCTTATTGCAGCTTTTCAAAACTGTTGTTTGGAAACCCAGTAGGACATGTCAGTAGCGGCAAAGTTGGCAGCTTGCCAACGTCACGGTGCAAGGAATTCAAATACGTTTAGGTTTGAGTCTCCGGGCGAGCTGCGTTCTCCTTCTTCATCCCATAGGAATTTGTCGACGTCTCTTCCAGACCCCAAAGATAATGAGAACTAAAATAAATATTTATTAACTCTTTAAAGTCCGTTCTTTTTTCTACCCAAGTACTTTCCCGTTTTTTTTTTTCCTTAAGTTTTTTATTCCATTCCGACCTGTTCATTCTTGTCTCAACGAATTGACGCGCTAAAAAGAGATTTGCAATCTAATCAGATGATGAAAAAACTCGTATTTTTCTTAAAACTTACGAATACGAAATTAACGTAAAGATATTCACTATTAAATTTTCTCCAACATTGATAACCACGGCGAGAATTCCTCGAACAGATCTAAGCGAGAAAGTTGAACGAAGAAGTTGAATTGAGACTGAATATCGCATTTGAATATTTCTCCAAAACCGATTCAGCAGCGAATTATTTATGTAAAGAGATAACCTTTTCTAGCTTTAGTTATTGCAGCTTCGCACTTTCTTTCCCTCAGAAGAAGTTTACTTTTCGTCGCTTTCAAGAATTACATCTACACCCCAATCCGCTAACTATTTCTGCGTGACATTTCATGTGACTGAATCATTCGCATTTTGTCTCAAATAACAACAAATGACTCGGCGATAACATAACCGCCCCTTTTTGACGCGTCGGGTGGAGTCATTGATTTTTTTTTTTCTTTTTCGATACCATCATTCTCTGTCGATTAATTATTACGAACGCTCTGACTTATGGATGAAAACCCGGGACTGCAAGCCTTTGACAGTACATCGAAAAGCTATTTTGCGTGCTGCTGTACAATTTATGACGCGAGCTTAAAGCCCGTGTTTGCGCGCACGTAAACCATTCCCCGAATGTAAAATGTAAAGTTGGATTATTAAAACATATGCATGTCCATGAATTAAGCACCATTCGCAATAGAAAGACATTTAGTATTAATAAAAGATGTTGCGATAAGGGAGAGTGCGCCGAGAGCCGCAGGATTTAACGCACACGGGTTTGAAACGTGCTCGTTGGCCTGTTTTGAAAGTTTCATCAAATGGAATTCATTTTTCAGAAACAAACCTCCCGATATTTTGCTCTTTCGCGCGCGTGGGCAACGCGATTACGCGACGGACGGACGGGCGGGCTTAATCAAATAATTATATGGCTAGGCATGTTTTGACGAGATCGCATTTCACAGCAGACCTCGTTATGCAAATTATATACACCGTCACGCACGACAATCTACTTGTATGCAGAGAACCCTTTGGTTGTTCTTGTTCTACTGCTTTTGTTATCAGCACAGTCTGAAGTGTCGTCTGAACACCTAAGGTGGCCTCTTCGCAATATCATTTAAAATGCGAAAATGGCCAAAGCTGATACCAAGGTTACTTTTACGTTTACTTTGATGCCTTCGTTGATTTGCATTCTGCTCGTACTACTGTTACGTTGTATGCAAATTTGTATCTTAAACAGTTAAAACAACTAGATACACGAAATCCAAATTTTGTCTTGAATGTAACAACTGAAAGAAAATTTTTTTTATATATACATCTATTCAATTTATGATTAGTTTTTTTTTTTCATTTTATAATTAATAAAATAATTTTACAGAACAATTTTCTTGTTCTTTAAATAGAAAAACAAAATTTTTATTTGGACTGTACAACATAATGTGAAGTTTGTGATTTGAATATTCGGGAATAATATTTTGCAAAAATAAAATAAAATTGTCAAAGAGCATCAGAAACTATTGAAATTTTTTATTTTTGGAGAAGTAAGAGTCTGGATGAAGTTCGTTTATAACTTACGTAATATAATAATTTGACTAAACAATTTTCTTGTTTTTTAAATGGAAAAACAAAATTTTTCTTTGGACTGTACAACATAATGCGAAGTTTGTAATTTGAATATCCAGGAATAATATTTTGTAATGATGAAATAAAATTATCAGAGAGTTTCAGAAACTGAAATTTCATATTGGAGAAGTAAGAGTCTGGATGAAGTTCGTTTATAATAATGACATTGATCGATTGATATCGATCATTATATATTTATCTTGATCCTCGTCGCATCGACGAGTTGTTTTCTTTTGAAACACAGGCTTTTCTAATTATAAATCTCATTAAAATTCGCGCCGTGCAGAGAAACGCTATTAACGCTGCGCCTGACTGCATGTCACAACTACGCCAAAGTTCCGGCTCGAATTAGGAATGGCACGGCGGGAGTAAAAAAATAAACACAACAATTCGAAACACGTCTGACCAATTTATAAGAACGCTCGTTTCTTTTATTGGTCCTGATTGGACAACTTTGGCCGAAGACCTTGGGAGTGCGGTAATTGAAAATAAATTCCTCGCAACAAGTGCGCCTCTCAAAACGTGCGCATCGTTGTTTTTAACTTTTCGACAGCCGACATGTGTAACGGAACAAAAAATGATTTTACAATAAATTTCAATTTCCGCTATCAATTTTGTCATTAACAAATGTCGACTTCCGTTTCAATGGGGGGAAAAATTTGATAAAGTGCAATAGCGGAAATTTATATCAGATGAAGCGCGTTTCAGCGACAAGAACCATAGGAACGCGGTACACAATAATATAACACAATTTATGTGTGGTATTCGAAATAAAGTGTCAGACATGAAAATCGCGCTGTACGCGCTTTGCACAAAGCTCATTGTCGATTGATACCAAATTGTGATCGTAACGTTTGTAATTTGGGTTGCAAAATAATCCCCTCGTTGAATCTCGATAAAACGTTTCATTAATCGCTCATATCATTGAGAACCATCAATTTAAACTTTTACAAATATTTATGAACATTCTTGTTGCGTTTCTCGTCGAAACCACGAATCATCGTATTGATTCGCTGTTACACCCGTTGAAAAACCAAAACAAAAATAGAAACGCCAGAAACAAATAAACACCCTCGCGAAAAAACATATATTTTAAAAATATTACTAAACTATATATTCTGTCTATGCAAACTATATTTTCAGCAATAAGGACTATTGTCGATGTATATTTTTTTTATCAATTTTATTATATATACCTGTAAAATATAGAATGAAATATAATTTTTATAAAAAATGACAATAAGGACTATAGTTGGAACTAATATATTTTGGTGCTTATATTTTCAATAGTCCAAAATTTGATTTTTGAATTCAGTGTTTAAAACTGTTTCATATTTCATTATAGAATTGTGTTTGCAGTTAAATATTATTCGGCGAATAATTTCCCTTCGTGGAAAAATATTATTCTTTCGGAAAAATGAAATTCTAATTCCTTGAACCGGTGGTCAAATAATGTTTTCGAGCCAAAAGCAAACAATCGTTTAAAAAAAAAATTATTCAAAAATGATTATCAAAGGAGATATGATTAACCGTCATAAATTTAGTTGAAGCACAGTATCTCTCGTTTCATCGCAGATAAAATTTTAATTCGGTAAACTTAACGTGAAGTAAAACGAACTTCAGCAGCGTATTAAACGCGTTGTTATTAAGGTTAATATAGTTATGTTGCAATTTCCTGAGGTTTTCATCCCCTTTGACTTTCTGGCACTACAGTTGACGTCTTCTCCTGCTGATCAAGGAGCAAAGCGCGGGTGCGAGTGGGACGCAAAACGATGGGAAACGATGCGAAGCTCGCTGGAGTCGTCGGACGAACGAGCTTTAATACATTGAGTACTGGTACAAGACGTTCACTATATATAGTCATCATGTCTTTGTAACTGCCAACTTCCATCACAAAATTGCAAAATGATAATGATACTCAAAAATTGTTTACAATATCAATAATACATTGTCAATCGTATTCAATTTTTCCCGGGTTTTCATTTCATTGTTTTATTTGTTTTTGTTATGTTTGTGATTTGTTTTTAATTTTTTACAGTTCGATACTATTCCATCGTTCACTTGTTTTTGTTTAATTTTGCATTTTTAGTTTGTATTATTTTTGTGTTTTGTTTTATTTTTTCTACAGTTGAATTAACGGTTCGACGAAAAATTTTATTGCGAAATAGAATTTTTCCTCGCGTGAACTTGTGTCAAAATATATTTAAATTTTATATTTTTTCATTACTTTTGATTATATTTAAAAATAATTGCATATGAATTTTATATGTAATTTCGCCGCTATAAATTTGATTTACGTGAAATATATTTTCATCTGTATAGATTTAAATGCTGATTTTATTTGTATTTTATTAACCTATGCCTAAATGGACGAAACAATATAAAAGAAGGATAACTAGCGAGATTGTTTTCCGCTCAACAAGGTGAAAAGGAGACTCAAGGATTGGATCGTGATGAATACAGGGTATTTCCGGCACCTAAATGTTGTGCAGTCAGCGAAAAGTGTGGCCCCGCCGCGCGAAGTAGGGAAAAATAAAATAAACTCTGACAAGTAAGATGGTATGACTCTGGGGCGAAAACCATCGAGCGAAACGGGATCTGCGCTCGAATAAAAAGAAAAAAAAATACCGACAAACAGAAACACAAACGAAAAAACCTTTGCGGTTGGAAATCAGCAGAAACAAAAAGCCAGTGAAAGGAGGCAACTATGAACTGCAGCGCCATCTGCAGATGGCGTTGAACGAACAGGTTTCAAATATTTTAATGCTGGGTGTAAAATGTTTGCACACGCGGATTAACATTAACGGCACGAATTCGCGACAGGAAATCGCGCAGATGAAATAATAGTAATGATCAGGGCATAGAAAATCAACGAAGCGTAATTAGAGATGCGGACAACTTCACACACAATATGGCGGCTTAGCGCGGCAAGCTATAATGGCGGATTTAGTATGCTCGTTAAATCGCTTGACCGTGCAACTTATTTTTTGTGAAATCCATATTAGGATTTATGATGATGAAGTCGGGGGCTCTGTTTCCGTGAGAATGATTAAAGAGAATACCATCAACACACAAAATCGTTTACTCTTCCCTGGAACGCTAATTATTCGCACGAGGCATTAAAGAACTTTCAAATTAGAATAATTCCGTGTACACAACATTTTTGAATAATTATTATTTCGTAGCTGCCAGGCACTGATTTCATAAGAACCACGCGAAAAGAATTCCACGAACCGGTGCTTCATAAGGTGTTCCAGAGATAAATCAGCTTTTATCGCAAACATTACCATTAAAACAAGCTCAAGCTCGGAATAAAGGATTTCGAAAACGCGATATCCTTGCCGCGTTTTTTCGTTATTTTCTTATTCAATAAAACGGGAACGGAAATAAATTGCGCGCAGAATGAGAACGCGATGCGTGACACTGAAAATCGGCACCCCCCTCCCCCCTCCAATTCCTGTGCGGTAGGGTTAGGCTTCGGAACTGCATATCACATATCGCGGATGGAAATCGAATATCGATTTATTTTTGACTATGAAATTGCCGTCGTGATTGCCTGCGCGGTATGACCGGGGCCGGCAATTTTGGATTTATGAAAACCCATATCGCCGCGCGCTAACCGGAGCCCAGACTTTATTACAGTTCGCTGCCAATTTTATTACGGTGGCTTTAATTCATCCTCGTTTCGCATCCCGTTGCATTACGAGTAAATAATAGATTAATTGGCGTGAAAGTTTAGTAGTTACATGCATAATGGAAGACAAAAAGCCCCGGAGAAATATTATTACAACATGTTTCCGTTATTGAATTTCATGTTGGATCAGAAATTCGAAAATTATGCATGACAGTATGTTTCAAACGTTTACGAAATTTATACTTGAAATATTTTTGAAAAATGGTGTACGATTTTGCAACGATATCCCATCATTGAAATTGGTCTTCGAACATTCATTGTTGTCATTTGTACAGGCGTTTGCGGTGAGGTAATTTCAGTGCCAAATTGTGATGACAACACTGAAAATTTGTTCGATTCTAATGAATTTTTGTTAAATTGAATAAATTTTATTGGGATAATAAATATTTATTAGGTTTGTATCCAAACAAATTTATTAAATTCAAATTAATTTTTTTCTGAGCGAACCAGAGCGGAGTTAAAGTATTGTCTTATGGTACATTTACTGTTTTTTTTTTTTTTGCATGCGATGAGTCTTACTCATCGCAAAAAAAGCAGTTAATGCGCTTTCAAATGACAATTGCGACCATAACTTTTGAACGGTTCCGGTATGAAATGCGATTTTTAGACACGTTGTTTATTACATGACGTGTTGCTTTGCATAAAACCATTTCAGTGCTGCTACAGTGATGGTATTCAGTTGGACCATAGTTAATATGGTACCAGAGTCTGGCAATCATCCAAGATTTGGGTCAGTGGTACCAATCTGGTCATTTCCTAAATATGCAACATTAAAACGACATAAATAAATTTTCTATCGCTAACTATCATATCTGGGAAACATGTGTTAACACATGTAGCAACATTTATATTACATATGTTATATTTCTGTATCTTCTAGAGTTGAAATTTATGAGCCATAAAGTGAACATAAAAAATTTTACATTGAAGAATAGATGAAATCCAGAAAAATGTTTAGATGATATTATATGTATTCATTATAAATTTCTCTGATCATAAAAAAAAATTTTTAAATTGACACTGTGAAAACTTCAAAAGTTTTTCAAATGTATTTAAATTTTATGAAAATTTATACTTGATATGATTTAATATAATGTTGATTTTTATTTTTTCAGAGCTTGCCACAAACACCGGCGAGTGGCGTAGGCGTAAAGGGTCTCGGAGGTGGGAATTCGGGTTCCGGACAGGGGCCTGGATTGGTCAACGGCGGTGGTGAACATCAAGATATTCAGGATGGCGCTGCTATGAATACCGAACACGTAAGTTTCTATTGAATTAAGTATATTCGCTTTTTTTTAGCGCGAGCATGCCTCATCATCGTGCGATGAAATTTGCAAGGAAGATTCAGATTTTAATACGGCAATTGAAAATTTAATAAGTTCCACATCAGTAAAAAGTTTAAGAGACGAATTGAAATTTTGTGAAACGGCATAAAAGTGACTGTTGCCAAGGAAAAAGTTTGTTTTGATTCCTATTGGAATTCAGATTCTCACAAAGCCGACAAAAATGATTCAACTTCGATTGAAATCCAAAGTCATTTTCACGTGAAATTTGGTACCTGACTGCACTTATGTTCGAGGTGCTTAATGATCATTCAAAATAATAGCATCACAAACTATTCTTCTGCGAATCGCGAAACGACGCTATTGACTTTTACGGCTGACAGTAAATCTTTTATAGTCGCGCTTTCTGCCTCCCGTCCATTACCAAAGGTCTTAAATTTTTACTCCAAAATATGTTTCTAACTCAAAATATCTTTAGCTTTTCGAAACTTTGACTTAATATTGAACCAAGTAACTGTAAAATAAGTCGAACACTGTTTCATATAATATCCCTGATTCTGAGAACGCGCAAATAAATATTATTACCATCGTACATAGACGATGAAATTAAAACTTGTTTCATAAATTTCCCTTTGAAAATTATTTTTGTTTCTTCGTGTTGACGTTCACTATGTTCGGCATTCAAAGCGCGTAGGATAATTTAGTCGCGCAAAGGACAATGAACTTGACAAAAAGGCCAACAGCAAAACAATCTAGATAAAATTATATGAAGCACCCAGAAAAACATATTGTTACAAGTGTCAAAACGTTTATTAAAAATTTGCATCAGACAAAACGCGTTTGTCCTGCAATATAAGATTAAAAGAACGACGGAGCTCATTTTGTGAATTTTATTTTCGAACAAAAAATCCACATCTGGGAAATAGAGTTGCTCCCCAAAGAATACTCGCAATGCATTTTATTCCTACGTGGAGTTTTACGGTTATTGTTACCAAATAGAACTGTAAAATTAATCGTTTGACGACTTTTTATTGTTTGTTTCCACTATTTTTATTGTCTGGTGGCAGTTTGATATTGGCAAGGGAAATTTATTGCCTTTTGAATCAACGCCAACATTAAATTCTGATCCCGTTGATTTGAGTTGATTCAATCACTTTATCCTTTTAAACTGATTTTTAACAGGAAATAAAATGCATTTACCATCACAAGAATGCGTCTAAGGTAATTGTCAGTCAGCTTCAATTTTGTTGAGAATCTTTTTACTGCTGATAATAATTGACGTACCTTTTTACCAGTTACATTTGTACAGTCGAATTAATTTCAACCGAGTCAAGATCTGTGACTAAGTTTTCGACTATATTAGGTGAAGAAACTGGTAATGGCCTTAGTTGACAAAACGTCACCATCAGGTCAAAACTTTGGTTGCTCCAAGTCTGTGTCGAGGAAGACACAGTAAATTAAGGCAGGATTATGCAAATCCTAGTTTTGTCACCCGCACCCGTCAACACGAAATATCTGAATATATTTTACTCAAAACAAGCTTAATTTAATATACGTCGATTTTCAGTGTCATATTGAATCAAAAATTTTACAATCATTATGCATTTTCATTTTTTTAGAAAGAAACAGAAATGCACAATGTTCCACATTTAATGAGGCACATTTTACCGTATCTTCATATTAAAAGAGCACGACTCAACAAATCATGCAAAATTATGTACGTCCAAGAAAATACAAGGGTTTAAAAAATTAAAATACTTCATCTCTTTTGTTTTCATTTGAATGAAAAAATAGACAGCGGAACATATCAGATTTTTATGTATTCTGAAAAACAGTGTATGAATTATTATTAATTTTCCTAATTCTATTTTGAAAATTGATATTGTTCAGATCATTTCATTTCCAATTTTCGATGTCTGAATTTATTTTTTTCTAGGTTCCTATGTTTATTTACATTTGTTTTTGTTTTTTTTTTTTTTGCGTGACAAAACAAATGTCATAAAAGTTCTCTGTTCTACTAGTTTTACTCAAATTCACATAAAAAACAATCATTGACTCAAGCATGTCATTGTTCTTCAGTGCTTTTCGCAGTAGACATACACTTTTTGCCTTTTGTTGCAATCGTTTTTCCTTTGACTTACATCGATGGTCTGTTCGCTTGAAAGATGCACCTACGCGGAATTAAATCCTTTATTAGCTTTTCCGATTCTGAGAAGTTCGTAGAAGAATAGAAGGAAAAAAAATAAATAGTAGCCATGTGCGAGCGTATTTTTTTAATTATTTTTCAGAATTGAAATTCAATTAACGTCAACAAAGAAATTATTTTTGCGAAAAAAATTGAAATCAAAAAGATCAAAGGGATACTTTGCATGGATGCTTGTTGTAAAAATAAAAAACAAAATAGCTAAACACGAACCTTTTATTTAAAAAATATTCAGCGACAGTTTTCTCTTTGAAAGTGACAATGACGAAATCTAAGGTTTGACTCAAAAATAAACGTACTGAACGTTCAGACAAATTTGAACGCGTTAATCTATCGTGATTTTTAAACTTGTTTCGTAAAGATCTCTTAGACCTTTGAATATTTCCACAAATATAATCGAAAATTGAAAGATCAAATAAAGAGATTATAATTTTTCACTGAATGTGTGATACAATAAATTTCATTCTTTGCGTTTATTTAAACAATTCATATTTTCAATTTTGTATGGTTCAATTTTCAGTCCCGAGATCACTTTTTTCGCAAAAGTTCGTTAGTTTTGTAAAACAAACAATTTTTTTTTTTTCAAAATGAAACATTGAAAAATGTATACTTTCATCGAAAAAGTTTTTCGTAATATTAAATTCAGAATAATTCATTGTTCCATGCACCAGAGGCGTGATCATTTCAATAAAATTAATTACGCGAATCTTCTCCCCTTCTCATAAAAAGGTGCGAGGAAAAGTTTCATATGATGTAATCAGATTTAATCATCAGTTCACTTGCAGTAAGTTTCTTCCACTCTGCTAAGCTCTGAGCGAGCCACTTTTTTCATCCGCCATGGTTTTCATGAAAGAAAAAAGACAAAAATGATATAATAACCACACAAAAATACTAGAGGGAAATTAAACTTAAATGTTAACAAACACGTGCGTTCGTGTTTGTTACGCATTTTGACAATGAAATTTTTCATAGAACATTCCACTTAACGACTCGGATATAACAGGCGAATCTTTGTTTCAAATTTAATCGTCGTGCCAAAACTGGGGAATTATTGATTACAATTTCATTTTCACATTTATTCGAAAAACTTTCAAAGTCGCTCGTCACCAATTACATTTTACATTAACAGTAAACTGTTCCAAGATCTGCGAAAATTGTTCGTCAGTCTGGTCGTCGGTTTCGTCAAAAAGCACACTCGAAGGATGTTTAAAAACTTCTCTTTCTTCTCTTCCACAATTGCACAACTTCTGTCATTCTTACTTTATTCACAAGGAAAAATTGGAGAAGTAATTTTCATGAAAACATACAATAAAAAGCCATCTGTTCCGTCTGGTCGTATAAAGTGGGATCCAATGCGTCAGACATATATCGAAACAATAAAAATATTTCCCGTCGTCATTTTTGCGATACAATTTATCGGCAGGGGAAAAGATGGTTGCGCGATAAGAGAAATTGCGCGGGATGATTGACAAAAAAAAATTGTCGGAGCACTTTCAATAAACATAACTAAATAAACCGCGCAATATTTCACCGCAAAAGAAGTTGCACGGATGATCAAAGTTCCTGGGAAAGCTGTTAAGCTGGATTAAAATTCGATTTACTTTGCCCGGGGAGAGAGCGGCATTTTTACAGGCCGCGTGATCCTCGCGGCGGAGTCACGCCGCCAAACTACCGACGGTGCACTTGAGCGAAGGAAGTTGCATATTTCATGAACGCCATTTTCACAATACGGCATCATTCCATTATGGGCGCGCGCCTTGCTCTCACGGAAATGACTATCGACACGAACGGAAAGCCCGGAAAAACAAACGACACCTCGCCCTGATGGAAAACGAAAACTCGCGTTCGACGAATTTGCCCGCTCAATTTGCTCGTTATTCGTCTGCGCGAGAGAGGAGAGCCTCACTCTCATGCACTGTCTCTCTCGCTCTTATCCATTTCAATCATCCAACAACACATTCTTTCCGACAAATTTGCCGATTACATCTTCTGCATTAATTTTTGAACATTTCCCTAGTAAAATTGAAATCGGGCCCTTATTTTTGCTGCCCAATAAACTTATAGGGTCCTTATATGGCCCCGATTAGGTTAACATCTGGCCCTTTGTTGGCATGTAATGCATTTCCACATGCATAAAAGCGAGAATGGCAAACCATAATAGGCCCTTATTGGGAAAAATAGGGTTGACTCGAAAAATTTTTTTTTCAATTGATTTATAAGGCCCATATTATATAAAATAGGGCTAGTCTTAATTGTTTGAAAAAATTATATAAAAATTAAAAACATTATTTTATAATTTATATTTATGCACGTTAAAAAAAACTATCAGCCCAAATCACACATTTATTATTTATATATTTTACTAAAATTGATAATAACAAATTAATAATAACTCAAGATATGCGTATCGTATCCAAAATAATACATATATTGAAAAATCTGGAAGCCACTTTCAGATGTTTTTTTCTGATTTTTTGTCAAATTTATAAATTTTGTTATTTATTTTTTGATTTCGAAATATTTTTATTTAATTTCTTGAAGATCGAAAATCATAAAAATAGTCTATAAACTGTCATATACATCTTGTAAAAGTAATTTTCAAACGTTTCTTCAATTTTAAAATTATTAGATTTTAATTCTATTGATGTCTTATTTGGCCCACACATTCCTGAATTACAAAACTTTGACATAAAATAATTATGGCAAAAATTGTTGGGCCCTAATTTTCCCCATATGTTGGTTGAAATCTGGCAATTTCTAGGGAGAGCATTACACGATCGATAAACGACACATTTGCCTTATTCCCATTTTCATATAAGGGCCTTTTAAGAGGTCTAATAGTTAATGCCTAAATAGGGCGAGCCTTTGTAGGCCCTTAATAATAGTCCCGATAGGGCAGTCATAGAGTAAAAAAAAATATTTTATTGGTACGCCTATCAAGGGCCATAATAATTTGTAGGGGCTGCCCGAATATTTTTCTACTAGGGTTACTCTTTATTCTTGCGAACAAAATTCTTGTACCTTTCATAATCGAAAAAACAACGTCATTCATACTTAGATAGAACAAATAATTATAGAAAACACTTTCGACGGGTGAAAATTGCGTAATGACAGAATGTTTGTTTTGTTTGTTTGTTTTTTTTTTTGTCAACATTTTACGCCGCGAGAAACATAAAGTATCGCAGTGTGCAGCTTTTTAATTAAAGCGAGCGACAAACATGTAACCGAAACCGCGGCGCTACAAAATGAGAAATTTTAAAAAATTACGCCAGATATCATATTAATGGCGTGCAGTTTCGAAAGGAACGATCGCGAGCCTAGACGGGAATCCATCTCTCTGCCTGACCGCATGTTTTATAATTCAGTCTCTTAAGTAAACCCTGGGCGGAGGTAGAAAAAAAAAGTATGAAACCACGAAAGATTAGATGAAAGGGCTCGGGTGATGATAGTGCAGAAACCGTCTTCGTAACAAAAGAAATTTTCCTTAAGAAATTCATAAAGGGTGCGTGCCCTTTTCACTGGCCAAAATTAGTGGCTGGAAAGCTCGTTCGAGCCGAGGAGAAAATGGCCGCCATTGGGAGCCATCGGAGATTTAAATAATCCACTTGTGTTGAATTACGTGCAACCTTTTCTCGTGTACAAAAAAAAAATTCGAAAAATCTGAAAACACAAGAGCTTGTGAAACAAAAAGTTCCCTTGAATTTTATATCGGTCGTTTAATTTGTTCGCGAATGAAAAGGACAGAAGGTTGAGAAAAAAATGTCGTTTTTAATGTCACGAAGGTTTAATATTCGACAAATGAACAGCCCTATTTTGAATCGTATACACACGCACGTACGCTCATTTTTTGTCTATTTTAAAAGCCAGCCAGTGCCTTGTATTCGTATGCATAGAGTGCCAGATGAAGTACTTGGCATAAATTTGAGCGACTTCCTTGCATTTTTATCGCGAGTTTTCCGGCTCAAAAACGAAAACGCCAACTTACGCGATTCGCGCACTTTTTTATTTTTGACATCGTTTTTAACATCGTCGTTCGAGCGACAGATTCTCATCGAACAAAAAGCTACGTCGCTCATTTGGCAAATTTTTTGTCCGTCAATAAATTCTTAACTCGGTGCAAATTGTCAAATAATTTGATTGGAAGTTTGATTGGTAATCCAATAAATAATTAGTAAACGTTGTATGTTGTTTGCTATCTTGAGAGTGGATAAAAAACATTCGGTAATGTTTTCTGTTTTATCAGAGTACGCTGTTTTCTGAACCAGCGAGTAAATTAATTTTAAATTAGCAATCAGACAAATGATCGAAAACGGTTTTAACGAAAGCGCAGAGTAGCCAATTCCATTTCAGTTCTTCGCTGACACTATTAATTTTGTTTCCTGAGCCTTGTTTCTGCTCTTCCTTAATTTCAGTTATAGTAATAGAAGTACACACAAAAATCAACATTCCCTCGTAAACGATTCTCTAAAACTTTATCATTTACTCAGGCATGACGTAGACTCGCAACTTTTTAATATTTCAATTTCAATATACCGCAGAACAGTTTCCAATATGTAATTGTACGTTCATACACAAGAAGCTCAATTTCTCCATCGGTTTTTATATTCCCTTCGACGTTTTAAATTATGAATAATGACTGAAACAAAAAATGCGTGAATTCATGCCACTGAAATGTTGCGATTTTACATCATTTCAAACCTAGACTTAAAAACTGCTTCGACGAACGCAACCGTCTTCTCCGTCTTTCCCGAATAATTCTCAAAAATAAACACAAACTTCGTGCCAAAAATTTATTGAACAAATATTTAATTTTTTGCCTACAATGAACTTTCGAGGTAAAGTTTTGTGAGCGCGCGGTTGTGCCGAACTGCACACGCGATAAAACAAATCACGACGTGAACGCTTTTTGCCAGCGCCGCGCGGAGAGTCTTGTCAGTTTTTTGTCCGGCGCAAAATGTACTTTTGCAATCGGACAACCGAAGCAAACGCTCAACGAAATGGGAAACTGGGTGAAACACACCTGCTACGCCAATTCAAATTGGACAATGCAAACAGCTTCTTTTTGGCACCGCCAACTCTACACGACATTTGGCTCCGTAATGATTATGTCTCCGCTTGGTTTTTCTCCGCTCATTGTTCGAAAACCAAATCAGCTGCTCGAAAATCTGTTTACTTACGTAACAACTACATACTTTCAGTTATTATTTCCAATGTTTTCAATTTTGTCTAATTAAACGAAACAAAAATCAAATAAAAGATCCGTAAACAATTTCCGTTTGTTTGTTCAATAATGCAAACTATTAGAAAAATTTCAAACGAACTGTAATTGAACAAAAATAATAAAATAACGAAAGTTCATTTTGTTTTACTCAATTCAAGTTGTTAACAATTCTAAATAAATTCTATAAGTAAATATCAAAATATTAATTTCCTATGTATACTTTTTTTTGATGAAAAATGATTACTGTTGCCTTTTGGAGTTTGCTTTCAGTTTCACAGAGAACGATATTTCAAGTTGTGGATTTTAAATGAAAAAATTTTTAATTCAATTCTGAATAACACAATTTTCAACGTGACGTCAAAAGACACGCATGCGCGGATAAAATGTGTACGACAACGAACCAATTTGTTTATGATTTCTGAATGATTTGGATTTATGAAATGACGAAGCATATAAATGTTGATCTATCCGTAAAATAGAACTTGGAAGTAACATTTCACGCACATCTGAATAAATACCAGTGTGAAGCTGTTTGACATGGCAAAAAAATATTATCTTCAGGAGTCGTATACATTATGTGAATCGCAAATCACATTTTGAATAACAATTTTTGAACTTGCTGTACGCTCCATCATATCCCCTGATCTTAAATCAGAAAACAGATAAGGATGTCATCAATTTGCGTTCCCTCGACTCTCTGTTATAAAAATTTGTGTACGCGAATTTTGTCGGATCCGGTTACCATTCTGCATTCCCTACCGGCAATCTCAGCTCATAAACTTCAACTCTTACGATTTTCTTGAGTGAAATTATTCGTAAGAGATGTAATACAAAGAGAAACAATAGAGCGAAACAGGAGCAGCAAAAATATATCCTCCTTACTCTATACAAACTGTTTTGTTATTATTGAACGTAAAAGGAGAACGAGCGAATTTTTCACTCGCTGATCAAATAATACAACGAAATTCTTTTTGTTCGGTCGTTAAAACAAGCCGAGATCAAAAGGCTGCATACAAATTCGATATAATCAGTTCATTCTTCAATTAAAAAACTCTTTATTTTTATTCCTTTTTACCTTTCTAAAAGTTCTTATACTTCTTAGGCGCAACATACAATTTTAACAAAGTAGTTAAATTATGTACAATTTTTATTTCAAATTTCCATACAACATTCTCAAACTATTTTACATGCACTGAAAAAAATGCTACCTTGTGTCAAGTATAAAAATATATTTTATTATATAAATATAATATACTAATAAAGTAAAATATACTTCGTTCAAGTGAAATATACTTA